>JAPKLY010000752.1:0-28753 GCA_026898435.1 Prunella vulgaris | reverse complement strand
TAGTTTGTTCTAATTAGGGTTCTAATTATGTTTGTTCTAGTTTGTTCGAATTAGGAGTCTTATTATGTTTGTTCCAGTTTGTTCTAATTAGGGTTCTATTTATGTTTGTTCCAATTTGTTGTTGTAATTATGTTTGTTCTTGTTTTTTCTAATAATTATGTTAGAAATGGCAAATGAAAATAAATGGACGCCAAAGAATCATTTCGAGAGGCTTGAGAACAACGATT
Source organism: Prunella vulgaris (assembly GCA_026898435.1). Classification (NCBI taxonomy): domain Eukaryota; kingdom Viridiplantae; phylum Streptophyta; class Magnoliopsida; order Lamiales; family Lamiaceae; genus Prunella; species Prunella vulgaris. The sequence continues at coordinate 28,526 of JAPKLY010000752.1, read as the reverse complement.
TATGGCCTCCAGAAGCTGACTTTACTCTTGCTAATGCTCTCATTTACGAATATTCTGTTGGTCGATGGAAAGTTGGTAGAACCGATAACAGTCAATCCATTATGAATGCGACGACAAAACTAAATCAACATTTTCAAACCGAAAATTATAACATTGATCAGGTGATTGAACGAATTGGTTCATTTAAATCAAGACATGATTGTTGGTCCATGATGATCAACACTAAGGGGCAGTGTGAATGGGATAGAGACTTCACTACTATTTCTGCATCAGCCGAGATATGGGAGTTTTGGTTAGATGTATGTGTTATAACTTAGTATTTTATTTATTAAATTGAACCTTGTAATTTTTTTAATAATTTCATTCATTATTTTTGTGCAGGTGGATGATCAAGCAAACTCTTATAAGTACTCCGACGAGCCACTGTGGGATATACTTAGTTATTTATTTCAAGCGCCGACCCTTCAACCAACTATCTCCGATTGGCGTCGAAGACGTGCAATTGATAAAGATTAATATTTTAGTTTTGCTCTAAGTATGTATTATAATTGCATGTTCATAAAAAAATTATTTTACTATAGTAATGAGTGTGTAATAAATTTAACATCAATACCTACATAATATTATAAATAAAATTATTTCTCAAAAATGACTTTTTTATTAATATTATAAAAATGTCTTTTTTATGTAAACGTTTTTTCCAACATTTTTTTGAAAATGTTTTTTTTTTTTAAACATTTTTTTTTTGTAAACGTTTTAATTAATATATTTTACTCTTAAGGCATAGTTTGATTTAAAAACAACATAAATAATTTAAAATAGATTAGTTAAAATTATAATTGACGAAATAATAATAACTGTAAAAATGAGTATTAAAATCATGTTTTTCAACATTAACTATCTCCGAAATAAATGACCCCCGGTGCCACACCTTGGTGGTCGTCTGTGACGTGTAGGACGTTGTCCGTCCTGATTTTCACCATCATTTGCAGTATGATCCTCATGCTCATGTGATGCCACATTTTCGTAGTCAGGATATGGGACTGGAGATGTGTTGAAGTAAGGTGCCCCAGGAATAGACTGATCAAACACTCCTTGTGCATATGTTGTGGATGGATAATTTGACTGTAAAAGAGACATAAATGACATGCCTTGGGGAGTGATTGAATCAGACATGTGAATATCTAGTGGTTCTGACTGGGGGAAGTACGGAACTTCATTAACTTCTGTGTTAGGAACAGTTGTAGGAATTTCTGTATTAAAATATGAAATTTAATCAATTAACCTTGCATGATAATATCAATTGTGTAACACTATATAATCAATTGTTTAACACTATATAATATACCTGAAGACCCAGCACCAAACTCATAGGTGGAATTTCGACGCCTTTGACTTCGAGATGTAGAACGCCTACCACCTTGTTGACCTCTAGAAGACCCAACAGTAAACTCACCAGTCTGATTGTGTTGACATTGACTTCTAGATGTAGAAGGCCCAACACCAGTTTCATTTGTTGTAGGGGGATCTTCAAGGTATGGAGGTCTCGTAAGGAAGTTATGCATGGATGATACGACCTGTCTACTGGTACGATACAAATCTTCAATGGATTCGGGATTATCAAGACTCACTCGTTCAGTTGAAATAGACAGGCGCTGCATCAAATGAAACTGAAAAAAAAAAGTTCATATAAAGAGGCTACGTTATTTATTAACACAAAAAACATACCATAGCATCACGTCCCGATGTGTTTGCTGGTTGGTAGCCTGGTATCGTCGCATAACGAGAGGGAGATATTAGACGTCGGGTGATATTACGGTACCATTGCATGTAATCCCTGCTCAACAGTGTAGAACCATGTGCAGCATCAACTTCAATTGGAACTTTGATTCTCCAAAATTCGATCCAACTCTGATGGTATTGTGTCCATCTACACCCTTCTCTTCCCAGAAAACTGACATTGTGCAAGTCATCATGAGCATTATCCAAAAAGGGAGGAATGCCTTGTCTCCGTCCAAACTGTCTCAACACCCTACTTGGATGATGAAACTCCACTATGCACATATTGATAAGTGGACACTCTGACATCCAATTTGCAGTTATGTATCTAGGATCAAGACTTTCAATTTCTGGAAGACTCATATCATATGGCTGCCAATCAAACTGTATATAAAACAAATTAATTAGATTTTGTACATACTTACTTCATGGATTAAAATAATATGAAATGTTACTTACGTCATTATCTGCCATGCGATCAAATATGTCTCTAAATATACGTACGGCGTTTCTCGTACTATGAGTATAAATATGAAATTGGTACCACCTGAATGAAAAATAAATCACACTTATATATATATATATATATATATATTAATAATAATAATAATAATGATAATAATAATAATCACTACGAAAAATTTATTTTTTACCTGATACCATAAGGTGGAAGACCTAAGTTGCGACCATCAACACCGAATAATGACCCTTGTATGCGGGTATTACCAATATTCTGAGGTTGTATTGTCAATATTCTTGACCATGCCCATATCTACAAAAATAATTGAATGAGACATTTTTTGATTATACAATAAACAATTTAAAACACAATTTAAAACAATAACAAAATTAAATACCTGTAAAATGGTCAATGGTCCAGAAATAACTTGTCTGTCAATCTTTGAAGCCTGACAAAGCTCACGATATAAAGAGGCTAATATAGCACTAGCCCAACTGTAAGACCCCACATATTCTATATTATTGAGAAAATATAGATATAACAATGAAACCACTGCACGAGAGGAATCAGGCATCATTAACCCCCCTAACATAAGAAGAGCACAACCTCGTGCATACTGATCCACAATTATTTGATCAGTATCTTCTGTAATCACAATGTCCTGCAGATGATTACTCAATGCAGAGAGCTTGAGTCGTGACTTACTCTTCATATCAGTTTCATCGGGCATGAAACCTACCAACTCATAACACAAATTCATCCACTGGGTTTTTGTGAAATGAGGATCATCACAAATAACAGGTAAACCCTCTACGGATAAACCCCAAATGATCGCAACATCCTGTAAAGATATAGTCGCCTCTCCAATAGGAAAATGAAATGTGTGTGTCTCTGGGCGCCATCTCTCTACCAATGCAGTAATAAGATGATTATCAATTGGCATTGATCCACATCGAGCAACACCATAGAACCCCATAACATGTAGAGCATCAAGAATTCGAGGATGTAAATTGACCATATTTTCTACATCCTCCCTAAAACTCCAAAAAATGTGGGATGTCGCGTGAGTTGCTCTTAGTGTATCATTTTCACTAATGGTTCCCCTAAAAATGCCTTCCGAACGATGTGTTTCTTGGGACGACAAGACTGACGGATCATTTGGTCCATACAATTCTTTATACGAAGTCATCCTGATATTAAATAAAAAAATAACAATATTAATTCTATATGACAATTATGTATAACAAAATATATTATGAAAATACACTTTGATATACCAAAATCTACTTATTCACATATTCACAACTATAATTCATATATTTACAACTAAATTTAAAACCTAATTTATGTATTCACAACTATAATTTACAAACTTAAAACCTAATTCGCATATTCTCAACTAAATTCACAACTAAATTCATATATTTACAACTACACATAAAACCTAATTCAAATATTCACAACTATAATTTATAAACTCACAACATCAAATTCACACATTCACAACAAAAATACACAACTAAATTATGATTCATATACTAAACTCACAACTAAACTAATATCTTTACAACTATACTCAAAACATAATTCAAATATTCACAACTATAATTTTTAAATTCACAACAAAAATACACAACTAAATTATTGTAAAATACACAACTAAATTATTGTAAAATACACAACTAAATTATGATAGAAATACACAACTAAAAGATAATTAAACTCACAAAATAAATTTAAATTAACTATCTACCCACAAAAATATATCTCTTAATATATGATAAATGTTACTTACTTTAAAGGATAATTTCAGCAACTTGGGGCGGTCTCCGGCGAGTTTCACTCTGTCTCCGGCGAGTTTCACTTTGTCTCCGGTGAGAAGAGGTTTGTGAGAGAGTGAGGGGATGATGATATTGAAGTGTGTTGAGGTGTTGGAGAAAATAAATAGGTGGGGTGTTGGCCGAAAATTACAAATAAATGGGGGAGGTTGGGAGTTAGTTGTTGTATGGAGTGAATGATGGGTGGGAGGGAGCAGAGGCAGGGGCGTAGGGGCGTGTCAGGGGTGGGGTGCCGAGTCAGGGGGTGGGGTGCCGTGTCAGGGGTGGGGTGGGGTGCTGTGTCAGGGGTGGGGGTGGGTGGCTGGCCGTGTCAGCGGGGTGGGGGGGTGGCGTCAGAGAGGTGGAGGGCGCCATCTCAGATGGCGCCCCTCCTTGTGCACAGTGAGGGCGCCGTTTCAAACGGCGCTCTTGCTTATTTTGCACATTCCACGAAATATCACCATATGTTGGTAATCGAATTTTTTTTTTGCAATATTTGGAAAAAAAGGCCCAACTTACACACATATAACTTTTCCTATTTACTACTAGAGCACTTACACCCATATACTACCTATCACACCTATAAATTATCTATCACACCATTCTCTCTCTCTCTCTAAATTTATTATTTTATATATTAAATACAAATTATTATTTTATTAATTTGAATTCATTTTCTCCCTCTTTTATAATAGCATTTTGAATTTTTTACTTTTAATTCTTAATGTTATAATAATTCGGATTATTTTACATAAATTTTTTTAAAAATATATGCACAACAGTAATTTTTACAGCACAAATAATTGAGAAAAATTATGACAAATCGAAAAAGAAAAACAGAATATTCATACGTGCAAAATAATAAAGTAAAAGTTCAAATATTCTTAACCACAGTTCAAACTCATTGATTGTCAAAATTCAATTATAAAAACACATGGGCCCCAACACATGATGTGATATATTCTTCCTCTCCTCCCTCTTTCCACCCTCTCTTTTTCTATCAAATTGACCAGCCACCATTACTCTTTTTTTCATTCTTTTTTCTTATTTCCTTTCCAAAAGTTGCAATACTCAATACTCCTTTTTTCCTTCTTTGTTCTTCGTTCATTTTTTAAATCTGCCGCACTCATCAAGCAATCTCATTTCCATATTATTTTCTCCCAATCAATCTTTCTAAAATTTGATTCAATCTTACCAAATCTTTATAAAAAACATATGAATCTCACTAATTTGTACATCAATTTTTTTTTAAAATTTATTAAGAGTAATCATAGTTCAAATACAGTGACGTATAAATTCAAATATTAATAACTATAGTTCAAATTCAAAATTTGTTAGAAGTTCAATTTTACATAATTCAAGGGGTAACATTTCAAGAAAAAAAAAAGACCTTTACAATAGAATACTCATAAATGCCAAAAATAACTAAAAGTTCAAATCAAATTATTGTTTTTAGTTCAATTACAAATTGTTTACAAGTAGTGCTGTTAAAATAAACGAGCTGCTCGTGAGCTCGGCTCGGCTCGTTAAGGCTCGAACTCGGCTCGCTCGAATAGCTAAACGAGCTGAGCTCGAGTATCATTAAAGCTTGTTTACATTAACGAGCCGAGCCGAGCTAGCTCGCGAGCTACTCGTTAAGGCTCGAATAAACTCGAAAGTATAGGGATATTTTTGTAAATTCATAAATATATATTATTTTCCTAAATTCCTAATTCTAACCCTAGACCACCCCACACCTAACATCTCAATTCTCAATTCTAATCTATTGCCCCTTCTCCACAAGACGGCGACTCCCAGGCTACAGCCCACCGTGCTGCCACCGCCGTGCCACCGCAATGCTCAGCCCACGAGGGGAGTTCTGCTGACTGCCAACTCCCAGCCTCCGCGACGCCCTGCACCACCGAGCACAGCCTCCGACGCCCAGCCACCGCGAACGCCCTGCATCGCCGACGCCCAGGCCACCGGCGCGCCACCGGACGCTCAGCCACCGCATCGCTCAGCCACTTCGCGACGCCCACGAGGGGAGTTCTGCCGACGCCCAGCCGCTGCCAACTCCCTGCCTCCACCGACGCTCAGCCTTTGCTGCGAGCACAACCTCCGACGCCCAGCCACCGCAAACGCCCTGCACGGCCAACGGCCAGGTTATTCATTCAAAACCCTAGATTTTTTCTAATGCTTGAATTAACTGCACAAGTGCCCCTTAAATTTTGTGTGCTTTATCATGTATTTTGTTTCCCTTTTTCTTACGGTTGGATTGTTGTTTGCAGTTTGCAGATTGCTTGAGCTGTTGACGTTCACGTCATCAACTCATTACCATTTATTATTTTGTCTACTGGTAAGTGATAGCTATCTATTCAAGATTTTGCTGTATTTAATTGGATTATCATAATGTTGAAAATTTCTTATTTGCTATTATATAATGTTGGATTCCTTGGATTATCATACATACATATATAGTTATGTTGGAGCAATAATGAATTTTGTGTTGAATATGTTGGAGCAATAATGAATTTATGATCTTTACAATGAATATGTTGATTTTGTAGGATTCATTGGATATTGAAGAAATCGTACTCCCTGATCAAGTGTGAGCTAAAAGTTCAAAAGTGAAGTGGTGCAAGAAAAACAATGATTCATCATGTTCTAAGTTGATGTTATTCAAACTTAATTATGTGTTGCAAACTTGTGTTTTATTTGTGGATTTGTGTTGAATCGTTGATGTAATATGAGATTTCTAAGATGATGGATTTATGGTTTTTGCTTTATGGATTGATGGTTTTTGCTTTATGGATTAGTTATTCATGTTATAATTTCAGGTTATGTTATTGTGCATTAATTGTTGATGATTTAGAGTTGAATATGTAAGAGTACAAAAATTTGCAAATAAAGAATTCGAGCTCGAGCTCTATCGAGCTTAGCTCGTTTGGCTAAACGAGCCGAGCTTACTCTTAAAATAAACGAGTCGAGCCGAGCCTTCTTTTTATCTCGAAATGTTTAACGAGCCGAGTCTAGCTCGAAATGTTTAACGAGCCGAGCCGAGCCGAGCCCTAGGTACTCGGGCTCGCTCGGCTCGAATAACAGCACTATTTACAAGTTCAAATTGAATCTGAATTGTAATTTGGGTTCACACTTTGACACCTTTGGCATCACCACCACTATAACACAACTTCTTAAAAATGAAGAGAGAAAAAAAATGGGGAGAGAGAGACATAATAGGTGATCTGGCAATGGGGAAAGCTCGAACTGCGATCACAACTCCATCTCCTCTCACCGGAATTCAAAACAACCACTGCATACAATACCAACCACCACCAAGAAGATGCCCTTGTTTCACTCGTGTCGATGCCAATGCAGAACTAATCTACTATCCATTAAAACTTGCTCGCTACAGATCGAAGCTCCTCTCGCCGGAATCCATGGCCATCGCTCAAAGATCCATCACGCCGCAAGAAAAACAGGGACACACCACAAGAAAAATAAAACAGGGGGCACACCATACGAAATTGTCATTCTTACAGCCATATAAAAATAAAACAACGAGCAAGAAAAAAGAACCTTATGCCGGAATTATTGAAGCCACAAAATCACAGCTTGCCTTCACAGATCAAAGATAGAGAGAGAAAGGTGAAATGGGCAGGATGTTCAAAGATAAAATTCCCAGGAACGGTTCTCGGGATGAAACCCCATGCAATTTTGAATAGAATTAGAAAAATTGAATAGAGGGGATACTTACAATGGAGGCTCGTATCAGACTCCTTACATGCGCTCCAAGCCATTGCCAAAGAGAAAATTTGCTACATTTTGTAGGGGGCGATTTTGGATGGAACTTGAAGATACATCGAATGGATGTATTTGCTTTATTCAAAGGGAAATGAACAAAGCAGCACATGAACTTACTAAGTACGCTAAAACATTTCTACATCCACGATGGTTTGAAAATGATGTCTTGGAATGAGTTAGGGTCTAGGAACGTGAAGAGTGTTTTACTGATGTATTTGTGAGCCTTTTCCTTTCTAAATATTAATATACTCCCTCCGTCCCAAGATAAATTTCACAATTTCCTTATATGGACATCCCAACTCTTTCTTCACACCCCCAAAAAAGAAAACAACTCACACTCACAAAATTCAATAAAGTACATTTTTTTTATATTTTATTATTTAACTTCACACTCACATACTTCACTTTTTCTTAATATGCGTGAAACTCCACCTGTGAAGAAAATGTTGGGACGGAGGGAGTATATTATGTGCACTGAATAGGAACGAAACGAGGGGTGCCGAATAGCTTTTATAATTAGTATTTTTTGTATTAAAATTATTATCAATATTAATATTAAATATCTATCCAGTAATTTATAATGTGTATTTATAAAATATTAAAAGAATTAAATTATGATGAATTTTAAATTCATGATAAAATATATTTTAAATCAAAATAATCTTGTTACGGTATACCATATATGTTAAGTGCATATTTGCAATCTCTAGTAGAATTGAAAAAGTGGTATTAAGTAATTTTAATTGCAAAATGAAAAATAAGGAGTGTTTTAAACTTAAGTGGTTTTGAAAAATGATTAAGAAAAATGTGTTTGCAAAAGAAGTGCTTCTAAAAAGGGTATTGAGTGTCTGTCTGCAAACTCTAAAGAAAAAATAAAAGTGCTTATTTTTTGAAAAAAAAAGTACTTAAAACATGTTTTCAACTACTATTGTAAGCGCTTATTACTACTTTTGGTCTACCAATAATTTTTAACTTCTGTCTACCACTTAAACACTTCTACATATTTTCCAAGAAAATAATATTCAATACCCTTTTTAGAAACACATTTTTCACAAACACATTTTTCTTAATCATTTTTTAAATTAACTTAAGTTTAAAACACTCCTTATTTTTTAAATTTGCTAATAAAATTACTTAATATTACTTTTTCAATTTTACTAGAGATTGCAAACATGAACTGAATATTATTTTATTGGAGAATATGTAGAAGTGCTTAAGTAGAAGTTAAAAGCTAAAAATTGTTGCTTGACCAAAAGTAATAATAAACAATTAAAATAGTTGTTGAAAACATATTTTAATTTTTTTTTTTTAAATAAACACTTTTAAATTTTATGTTGAGTTTGCAAACAGGCACTACTAGTCTTATCATCAACATGAACATGTTGAAAGTCAATTTGATAATTTTTATTAACAAATTATATATTTCAGAAATATAGTACGTTTATGAATTTTTTTTTGTTTTTTTTGAAAGGAGTACGTTTATGAAATTAAATTAATAAAGTATTAATTTTAATTTTACCTTCTAAAAATAATTTTAGGCTCCATACTGATTTGAAATGAATGTTTTAAAATAGGGGTCATATCATAATAAAATATTATAAAACAAAATCATAAAAAAAATATAAAATGGATACTAAAACTATACTTTTAAAAGATAATTAGATTTCTAAAATAATTAATTATAATAGTTCTTTCTAGCATTATATATGACATATTATTTCATCTCGCTATAGATCGAAACCACGATCATCATAAGTGGGAAATCACCTGAAGCTGCAATCTAAAATTACACTGGAGCCAGAATTATAATCACTAATACACTACAAAAAGAATACTTATAAAAAAAAATCATATCTCAAACCCAAAATTTTAGAATCTCATACAAAAACGCTCTATCCATTTAAATTATCTACCCTTACTAATATAAAAACTACTCCCGTTATCCCACTGAAATTTATATACTTTTTTTATTGAGACGTCTCACACAAATTTATATATTACTAAAAAATATTAATTTACGTGTACACTCATAAACTTATACATATATTTATCAATATATTATTACTCTATATATAAAATACAATTATTTTTAAATGTGACACCCTATAAAGTATAAATTTCTACTGAACCGAAGGAATACTTTGTTTTGAAAAGGTAATAAAATAGAAATAGAAAAAAAAAAGAATATACCAGAAGTTGAAGACATTGTTGGTCGACGGCGGTTAAAATGGAGGCGGGAGGAGAATGGGTGTTTGGATAAAGGTAAAATAAAGGCTGCTATCCAGTTATATGGGGTTTGATATATCCAAACATCGCCGTTTCCATTTTCTTTTATATCCTTTTCATTACAGATAAGATGCTATGATTATAAAGGCAATATTATATCCGACGTAAGTTACGTAAAACATGCAACCTATTAATATATTTTATTCTCTGGCCACTCATAATTTTCTTACTTTTTTTTTTCTCATTCTGAAATTCATTCTTATTTTTTTTTAAAAATTATTGTTTTATTATATATTTATTAATGATTATTCTTATGTTTGGTTTTTAGGATTTTATCCCGGAATTAAATCCTGATCCGATGTTCAAATTCAACCCAATTCTACAAGAAATGGATAACTTGATCCCAACTATTACATCAGATTAAAATTATTGTTTTATTATATATTTATTAATGATTATTCTTATGTTTGGTTTTTAGGATTTTATCCCGGGATTAAATCCTGGTCCGATGTTCAAATTCAACCCAATTCTACAAGAAATTGATAACTTGATCCCAACTATTACATCGAATTAAAATTATTGTTTTATTATATATTTATTAATGATGATTCATATGTTTGGTTTTTAGGATTTAAGCCCAGGATTAAATCCTGGTCCGATGTTCAAATTCAACCCAATCCTACAAGAAATGGATAACTTGATCCCAACTATTACATCGGATTAAAATTATTGTCTTATTATATATTTATTAATGATTATCCTTATGTTTGGTTTCTAGGATTTACGCCCAGGATTAAATCCTGGTCCGATGTTCAAATGCAACCTAATCCTACAAGAAATGAATAACTTGGTCCCAACTATTACATCTGATTAAAATTAAGAATACAATCATAAATACCAAACACATACTATTTTGAAAGTAAGATTGCAAACAATACAATCCATTGAAATTATATCCTACTCAATCTATCCAAACTAGGAAACCAAACAGCCCTAGAAACTAAACATAATTTTATTTAGAATTAAGAACTTAATCCACCCTAATTTATGAGACAAAACATTCCCTAATGGAATATAATTCACAATTGTTATTTGAAGTGTGTATTTTTTCGTTAAGAAAACAAACACAATCAATGATTGTTTTTTCTACTCAAACAAATCATATTTCAACAAAATGACATATTATAAGAGTACCAAACATACAATGGATCGATCGAGAATAGAAAGACAAAAAGTGTGTCCAATGTAGTTTTTTCTACCCGAACAATCATATTTCAACAAAATGACAAATTATAAGAGTACCAAACATAAAATGGATCGATCGATGAATAGAAAGACATGAAAGTGTGTCCAATGTAGAATTTACTTACAGTAAAATTAATTTATGATTAATATTTTTATTTAAATAAAAAATTAATTTTTAGTTTTTTTCCGTTCTCAACTAAAAATTTCTTTTTATTATTATCACATTCTCTACTTTTTACATATTTATTTTTATATATATTTTAATTAATATACCAAAAATGGAAAATTTTAATAGGGAGAAGAGTACATTGCATCTATTCCTAAATTTTGAATATTAAAATTTTATGATACTTTTCTCCTGTATTACTTCTTCCAAAAAAGAATCGAATCTGAGTCATTAACTCAAGTAAGAAGCCAGTGATCAAGTGAGCTAACCCACTTGATTTATATCTATATATCCCTACTATAGTTATAAAACACTATTTCTTTTAAAAATGTATAATCTTCTACGTACGGTGCAAATTCCTACGTAACTGGGGGAGTAAAAATTATTGAAACATTACTTATCTAGGAAAAAAATATTTTGAAAAGGTAAAATCTATTAAGAGATAATTTTTTTTTCATCTTATAACGTATCAAGTGTCTATTTTTAATCCAAAAAAATTGACTCTTAAATTTAACCTCGTGACTCTTTAAGTTGTTCAGTCCGAAAAATAAAAATAGAATTTTTTTTTTTTCATGAATGGCGCAAAGTGATGGTTGAATTTGAAACATTCTGATACCATTAATTATTGACGTGGGCTGCAAATTATTTTATTTTATTTTATATTTTGTTAATTATTTTTTTTCGTACTATTAAAATACTAATAAAAATTAATAAAAAATAGTAAAAATGTAAAAGAAATTCAAACTCAACCATCATATACACCGTATAAAAAATACCGTTATTTTCACTTTCAATAAAAAAAAAAAATAGACATACAGGGCCAAAATCTTAAAAGAAAAACTAACATTCATTATATTATGACACCAAATTTCTTTTTTTTACTAATTTTTTTTTAAAAATATACTCTCATCATTCATGACTATTTTCATAATTATTTTGGACACACAAACAAAAAAATAATTATATACGTATAAAATTAAATAACTTAATAAAAAATATAGCCGTCCCACTATAAGTTGCTCATGTTGCCATTTTTGTCCGTCCCACTATATGTTGTTCATTGCTTTTTTACCTTTTTTGGAAACTACTATTCACTTATTTATTATTATTTTCAATACTTTTTACACTATTTTCATTATTTTTCACTTTTCTCCATCACTTCACTTATACTTTTTCACTTTTTCCATCACATCACTAATACTTTTTCACTTTTACTTTAATTCGTTTGCCCAAAAGCAACGAGCAACTTATAGCGGGACGGAGATAGTATATTTTATTAACTTCTATGAGTATAATTTTTTTAAAAATATATGAAAATACCCAAATAAAATAATTGTAAAAATAAAAAAAGAAAATTATCTATTCCACTGGAATACAAAATCAATCATTTTATAATTTAAACCAAATATACTCTCACTGAGTAGGAACTTCCAAAAAATAAATAAATCTGGTGGCTGCATTCTTATCACGCACGCTTCACCGGCTCACTCTATCTGGGCGTGGCGCGTGGGCTGCCCTGCTTATTTAATTTCCGAATTCCCTACCTTAAATTAATAAAATATTCACCAAAACCCTCATAACAATAAGACAATTTTACACACTCATTACGCCATACATACAACTACCTCTGTTCCACCATCCTTCTCTCTCTCTCTCTCTCTCATGTAATAGTTTCTACTTAATTAGCTTTGGACGTCGATCCCTTATCAATTTATTTTGAAATAAAAATGAATCCCATCCCTTTTATTATCTCCAGAAGAATCCTCCAGACAACCGGTATAGATGCCTTCAATGGCATTCCGGAATCCACCGCCGCCGCTAGCCCCGCCCCCCTGAGAAGACCTTTCGATCCCAGCTCGCCCTTCGACTCCTCCATGGCCCTCACTATACTCGTCCTCCTCACCGCCCTTTTCTTCCTCGGCTTCTTCTCCGTCTACATCCGCCGCTACTCCACCGTCTCGGAGCCCGCTCCCCCTCCCGACCGCCGTCGTCCCGCGTCCAAGGGCGGCGGCCTCGACCCCACCGCCGTCAGTTCTCTCCCCCTAGTTCAGTACGGTAGTACCGCGAAGCACCCGATGATTGAGGAGTGCCCGATTTGCTTGAGCGAGTTTCATGAGAGAGAGTGCGTTAAGTTAATCCCGTACTGCGGTCACGTGTTCCATCCCCGCTGTCTCGACACGTGGCTGGCGTCGCACGTGACCTGTCCCCTGTGTCGGTCCGCCGAGCTGTTTGGGGAGGTTTGCTTGGAAGTAGCGCCCGATAAGAATGAAAACGGTGCACCCGGGATGCGTGAAGGATCGACGGCGGAGAGTGGGGACACGTGGAGCTCATCTGGACTCCGGAGGACATGTAGTTGCTCTACCTTGGCTCATCAGGCGGTGTTGCACACAAGTGCCAGTTTCTGACGCTTTCTTTTTGCTGTATGTTTGTTTACTTTAATCTTTTCCTTTAATTACTGCTTTGGAACATTCAATCTACAAACTTCAGATAGCAATTACCTAAACATAATAATAATAATAATAATAATAATAATAATAATAATACCCACCTACGCCATAATATTTCACGTGAAAATCATGAGATCCCCATTCTGGGCTCAAGTCTTTTTAATTCAGGTGTGCGATTTGAGCCTCAAAATGGTAATTCGGATTAACTTAACATCAAATTGCAATCAGGTGCGTGGTGGCCGAATTCCTCACTTGATTGAGTGAGTTCGATTTCTTCTGAAAACAGATGTAGAAGAGAGATATAAAATTGATTTGGAAATATTCTTGACATGTTTTAAGATGGTGTACTAAATTATAACTACTAACAACTATTCTATTAAAAAGAAAATTTGAACATCAAATTGCAAAATTTAAAAGTTAATAGTCATTATTTGACTACTTTAAAAAGTAGTTGTCCTAGTTTTATCAGACCAAAAGAGTTCAAAATTTTATTTTGGCATTCCCTTTTAATAGTTAACAGTCTTTAAAAAATTAAATTACTCTTAAAGTATATCACGATTTTATTCTGTTACAATACGTTTTTAAAAATCTGTCTAATGACAATTGCAGTAGACGTGAAAATGTATGAAATAACGAAATGATTAACAATTATTAGTAATTGGTTGATAATTATTTGGTTAATTGTTTTTAAGTTTAATTTTTTTTCTTAATAATAATTTGGTACAAAATATATATTCCACACAGTGAATTGACGGGTGATTGCTTTAAAAATTTTAAAAAATAAAAAATTTGCTTTATTTATAAGTATTGAATGAATTTTTATTTTCACGATAATTATATAATTAGTATTGTACTTTAATTTTTTTAAAAATTATTAATTGTGGAATAGAAAATTAATTGAAGAGGATGATTATAAGATAAATGGAGAATAATGAAATGAGAATGATTATTATTTTCATCCCATACAAGTTTTTTTTTATATTTATTTATCTTATAAAAATTTGTATACTTATAAAATATAAATATATTTTTAAATGGTTTAAAATCAATTTTTCACCTGTACTATATTACTTATTTCAATTTGTAATTTATACTATTTTTTTTATCAGAATGCAACCTGTACTATGAAAGATTTACAAAATGCTACCTAAAGTCAACTTTTGTTCTTTATTTTTTTTGGGCAGTGCTATATTTGTTAATATTATACTCTTCATTCTATATTATTCATTTACTTAATTTATATTATAATTATTAATTAAAAAATTGATGTTAAAATAAATCTAATTTCTATAAAACGACGATAACAGAATTGGAATTTGATTAATAATTTAAATTGATATTTGAAAAACATAAGAAACTTTTTTACCGGCGTCGATTTTTTTTGTGGCAAAAAAAAATATAAATAATTTATTAATATGGATTGACGAGTATAACCTTGAAAAATATAGAACTGACAAGAAAAAAAAAAAAATATGAGTATAGGTTGCAATTGGTCAACTTTTCATTGTACAGGTTGCAGTTTGATAAAAAAATTAGTATATGTTGCAAATTGAAATAAGTGATGTTGATAGAATTTACTAATCGTGTTTGTTTATGTGGCTTTATAACATATTAATTCTATCAAACAATAATCCTAAGATTTGTGTTCTTGGATAGATAATATAGGGAGAGAAAGTGAAGAGTTTAGAGAGAGAAAATAAATGTTGTATTATGATTGGAAATCTTTGTAATAGTACAAGAAATGTCTTATTTATAGGTGTGCGAGTGTGAGGTGGCACCTTGCGAGCCTATTTGGCTTCCGGTGTTGACGAAGGTCAGTAACCCTCGTCTTAATCCCTCACAATGCTCCCTTTACGATGCCTCATCCTACTACATATACATGTTCTATTTGTGCACTCGCTAACCGGGCCCTTAAGCTGGGCGAGCTACCTGGCGAGCTCCTCTGCCTTGTGTGATTTTCCGGAATGTGACGCAGTGGAGGACCTCGGCACGGTCCCCTTGAGGGCGAGCTCCCTCTGGAGAGGGGTAGCTCGCCTGTGGCTTCCTCTCCTCTTGATGCCCCAATCCTTCGGCCTTGGCCTACTGGGAGCTTGGGCGAGGTCCTTGCCTACCTTGCCGAGCTCCCTCGTGTTGGCCCTGGTCAGGGCTGGTGTCTTGACTCTTACGCAAGTGGGCGACCCTCTTAGCCTTGGGATAATTTCGTGATTATCCTCAGGTAGTTCGCCTTATCAACATTTGCCCCCAGCTCGCACACATCATGACTCATCTAATGTGTGGACGAACTGATTTGTCTCCACAGACGAGGACTCGAGCCTGGGCGAACTACATTTGGGTAGGTGCCCAGCTAGTGGGCGAGCTCCGTCGTGACGGTTACTCGGCCGATGTGGTGCGGGAATCAAGGCGTCGTGCACGCCTTTTTAGGCGTAGTTTCCTGCGCCCATTATGGCAATCTTTCAAATTTCTTGCAAAATGGTCCCTGCACTCCTCGAATATTCAACCTCGCCCCGACGTCTATAAATAGGTGGGGGTGAGTTCATTCTTCACTTTTCCACTTTCGAATTTTCAGAGCACTTTTCGGCGAACGACACCTTCGCTTCCGATGAGATTTCTGGCGTACTCCCAGGTAGAAAACCCAGTTCCTTCTCTTCTTTCATTTCTTTCTTTCAATTTCTCTAAGTTTTTCGAAAGTTTCGAACGCTTTCGGCAACTCTTTGGATTTTTCGACCATCCCCGTACCATAACTCCGACAGCAGGAATTTCGAACAACTTGAGAACACCCCTAGCTTCGCCCGAATTATGTCGACACAATCGTCAAGTAAGACCCTTTCGAACCGGAATCCCGAGAAACAGCCAATGGCCGAGAATGAGCCTATTCCCCTGATTTATTCGATAATAATCGGCTCCAGTTCCGAGGTGGCCTCTGTAGCTCGCCCGGACTCCGGCGAGCTCCTCGGCGAGGTTCGCTCTGATTCGGAGGAGGGGGCCTCAAGTGCTATCTACCGCGAGGTATGGGAGGAAGGCGACGAGGTCGACCCTGAGGAAAGGGTTGCAGGTGGAAACGAGGGGACCGCCGAGGCCGACGAGGACGTCACCGTGGTCGGCGAAGAGGTCGTCGATGCGGGCGAGCAAGGGGGCGACCTCGAGGAGATTACAGTGGAGTGGTTCCGATCCATCAGTTTCCCGGAGCCCCAATTGATTGAGCATCAGGTCCCAGCCGAGATTGTTCATCCTTTTGACTGGAGTGAATATGTCGGCCAATATGGGGCGAGCTTCGAACTTCCCGGGTGAGAATATTGGGACGCGGCGAACAAGTCTGATTACAAAGCAAGTGATGTTACCAGTATTATCCATGAGTACCAGCTCCCTCATCTTCGTGAGAAGTATCGGATCCCGCTCGACATCTTCCTATACGCCCCGAGGAAGGATGAGCGAGCTGATGCGCCTCCGGCTGGGTTGACGACCATCAATGTGCACACCCTCGAGGCCGGACTTACATTACCCCTGCACCCGATCATTGGCCGATTCCTTCTCGACAATTACCTCGCCATCACCCAGCTCACCCCCAATGCCTGGAGTAGCTTGTTGGTGGTGTTGGCGGTTTTTGGGTTGGAGGGGTACGAAAACCGGCTGACTACTGCCGAGCTCAATGAACTTCTTGTCGTAACTCGGCAAGTAAACCATGGCAAGGGGTATTACTACCTTAGAGCCCGCCCGGGGGAGAAATTCTTGGGGGTCCTCCCGAACAAGGTCCGTGACTTGAAGCAGTTGTTCTTTTTTATGGGCGGAGACTGGCAAGCTTCGACGAGCTACTCCAGGCGAGGAGAGCGAATCCCAACCCCCGATGAATATGGGGAGGCTAGCAGTAGGTCGCCTACTTGGTGTGTGTGGGTCGAATTAGATTTACTAATCTAAATCCCCCTTTTTTGCAGGTTTGAAGCATCATAAATCGAGTCACGGCAAACCTGTGACATCTCTCGAATTCGACGTGGTGCGAGTTGTCTGTTACTTGAGGAGCCAAGAAGATCGGGAGACTGCCCACCTCACTCAACACCACTGTTTAAGGCTTGCTGGGCTCCTCACTTTTCCACATCACCTCACGATCCAAGGTCCCGAGCTCTCAGGTTTACAACTCTTTGAAGCTCGCCCACGGGGGGGGGGGGGGGGGGGTTTTTGCCCCCCCGCGGGGCAACCCCCTAAATTTTTTTTCTTGTAGACGGTAGCAGGGTCGTCTTTCCAACCGTCGAGATCCCGGACTCTTACCACGTCGTAGCTCGCTGGTTTGCAATGGGTCCTCCTCGCTTGAATAAGCTTGCCCCGCCCTCATTGCTCGCGTTGGACGCGAGCAAGAAAGACGAGCTCACCCAGAAGAGGGGCGAGGTGAGTGGGTCCGGGACCCAGAAGGAGCAAACGAATGCCCCCGCAAAAACTAAGGCGACGGAGACCGCGCGAGGTGGCAAGGGAGGAGGGCGAGGTGGGTCTACGCCCGGGCGAGTTTCCCATCAGTCCAAAAGGAGCCTCCACCGTGGAGACGGGTCCCGAGTGGGGGATGACGATGCAGTAGCTCGCAAGAGAGCTCGCTCGGGCCTTCGCGAAGATGAGGGATCCGAGCGCGCCGAGCGAGCTGACACCAGGACGGCGCAGGGTGGATCCGCCCATTCAACTGCCCTCCCGCCGGTTGCACCTATCCAGAGGTCGCCGCCTTCCCCATCTCCTTTCGGCGTCCAGGCTACGGATGATACACTCCTGGGCTGGGACCCTGAGCGAGCTCAGTGAGTAGCTCGCCCTCTTAGTTTCTCTTTTCACCATTTTTCTTTCGTTCATCATTTTTTACTCTAACTGTTTTGACTTCGCAGCTATGCCCTCATTGCTCACCCCGAAACTGCACGAGGCCATTCACGCATACGAGTGATCCCGCTCCTTGACCTCGATGCGTAGCCTTTCCCCGGGCTTGGTTTGGAATACGGTGAGTGAGACGCCGAGGTTCTGGTCCACTCCTCAGGTGGCGACCATCAATGGCCAAAACCTGACCGAGAACCTCCTGCTCTCGGCGCACTACGTGAGCGGGTTGCTGCTCGCGAACCATAAGGCGATGGAGCAGGTCGCCCAGTTGGAGGAAGGTCGCCAAAAGAGGAATGAGGCCTACTTGGTGATGGCAGAAAAGACCGACGAATTGAAGAAGACACTAGTGCCCTGGACAACTCCTCCCAACTCCAAAGGCAGCTCGCCTCCTTCCAGAAGAATGCCGACGCTCGGCTCAAGGCCAAGGAAGATGAGCTCGCTGAGAAGCTCGCCCGGGAGGTCGGCGAGCATGGGGTGACCAAGGAGGAGCTGCAACTGCAGCGAGGTTTGACCTGGAGCGCCGATGAGGAGTGCTCGAGGTTGAGGGCTGAGCTCTCGGCGTAGATCAATGAGGTCGCCGAGCTCCGCAATGATGCCTATTCCTGGGCCGATTTGGTGGCTGCAAAGGCCGAGGCCTCGGACCGGGACTTTGTCCAATGCTACGCCGAGGTGATCCAGGCCATTTTGTGGGCGCGAGCTCACCACGACGACGAGCTGAAGGCAGTTGTCGGAGATTTTAAAGACTGCTTGGACAGGGTCCCTTTCCCCGACGACACGGAGTTGGACATTGGCGACCTACCAGAGCTCGGGGTGCCCCTCGACTTTGTCCCAGCTCGCTTTAAGATCATCAATACAGTCCCGGTCCCGGAGTTGGGCGCTGCCAACGAGGAGGAGGTCGCCGTCGAGGAGGAACAAACTCCCCCACTATTGCGCAACTCCAGGAAGTTTGCGGGGACGTGATGCTGGATACATCTGGGTTTGACACCAGCGGGCTCACGGGCAACATCACTACGTTGCCTGAGCTTTCCCCTCCAGCTGGCCAGGTCGCCACCGACTCCGCCGAGGTCCCTTCCGATATCCCTGCCACCCCCGCTGCTCCATAGACTTGAGCTCTTTAATCGCTTTTCTAGATTAGCTTTTGTAGTTTCTGAATTTTGCAAGTAGTTGTAGCTCGCCCAGAAGGAGCTCCATTTTTGTAGTTTTTGCTTTTTGTTTAAGTAGTCATAGCTCGTCGGGCATGTGTAGCTCGCCCAGAAGGAACTTTTTGTATTTCACAGATGGTCAACTGGCCGACCTTTGTGGCCAGCAACACTACTTATACTTATGATTTTTTCAAGCATCATTTTTGGCTTGAAAATTCCTCAAGTATTTTTGAATGAAACCCGAGCTTTTTGTTCTAACTCTTTTTACCTACGTTTTTGCACTTACGTTATAATTTAATTTTTTTTATTAGCTCGTTTATATGTTTTTCGGGTACTTGACTATTCGTCTTACTCTACTTTTGAGAAGTGAATCGTTCGTTTTACGTCACTTAGGGCTACGAATCGTACCTCCGTTTGTGTAGTACATATTCTTCGTCTTATGCCACTTAGGACCGCGAATCGCTCGTCTTAAACCACTTAGGGTAGCGAGTTGTACTTTGTTTAATTCACGTTGGGCAGTTGGGTTTCATGAACCTTGCCTTAGACGTTTTAATCGTCTTTTTCGCGAATTTTTCTAACTTAAGGCAGTCGGTGCTTAGTGACCCTTTAGGAAGGGCACCTTCGCGACCTTGGACACTTTGGCCTTTGCCTTCGAGCATTTTAGTTATAACGTTTGGGACCTTGGTCCTTGCGCATTACGAGGTTTCAAGCACTTGGCGAGCTACAGTGGGCGAGCTCCTTCGACCAGTGGGCGACCTGCAGTAGCTCGCATAGTTGGCGAGCTACGGAGGTTCGAACAGTTGGCAAATCTTTCTGACTTCACAAAATTTTCTAACTTCTTATAGCAACGTAATTTACATCGGTTGCTATCAATACTTTTGATGCGAACCTTCGGCTAGTCTATTACAAGATCTAGATCTATTAATAGAACTTTTTTAAATGCGCCGCACTCCAGGTATATGACGAGGCTTTGCCTTCTGCGTCTTCGAGGTCATAAGTGCCGTTTGCCCAGGCTGCAGTGACCCGGAATGGCCCTTCCCAGTTTGACCCGAATACACCCGGTGGGGCCATCAATTTCTTTTTCAGCACTAGGTCCCCAACTTTGAACCTTCGGTCGCGGACCTGGGAGTTGTAGTACTTTTCTGCTCTACGCTTGTAGGTGGCGTTTTTCATTTCCGACGAAGCTCTGGTCTCTTCGATCAGGTGTTTTTCTACTGCCAAGGCTTCGTCATTCTTTTCTTCGTCAAAACCCACCACCTTCCAAGTCTTGTTCTGAACCTCGACTGGTACTACCGCTTTAGTTCCGAAGGCTAAGGCAAACGGGGTCTCTCCGGTACTGGCTCGGTATGATGTTCTGTAAGACCATAGGACCTCGGGGAGTTCGTCTGCCCAGCTACCTTTCTTATCTTCGAGGCGGAGCTTCAATGTGTGCTTTAAAATTTTGTTAACCGCCTCGACCTGACTGTTCAACTGTGGATGGTACGGAGTTGAGTAGTATTTCTTGATGTTCCACGAACTGCAGAAGTCTCTCAACTTTTGGCCGTTGAACTGCCTTCCGTTGTCGGTGATGATCGATTGTGGAAGTCCGAACCGACAGATCAGGTTCTTCCATATGAAGCCGATCATTCTTTCTTGTGTTATTGTTGTAAGTGCTTTGGCTTCAGCCCACTTAGTGTAGTAGTCTACTGCTACGACAACAAACTTTACACCGCCCCTGCCAGGTGAAAATGGGCCGATCAGGTCGATACCCCATTTTGCAAAAGGCCATGGGCTGAAGACCGACTTGAGTTGGTTGGCTGGGGAGTGGATATTAGGTGCGAAGAGTTGACATTTTCGGCACCTTCGTGCGAAGCTAATTGCATCTTTACGAAGAGTGGGCCAATAGTACCCTTGTTTAATCGTCTTGTATGCCAAAGCTTGCCCCACAGCGTGACTTCCGCAAATTCCTTCGTGAATTTCTTCTAACACCTCGAACCCTTACTTTTTAGATAGGAATTTGAGAAGAGGTAGAGAGAATCCACGTTTGTAGAGTTGGCCATCCAACAACGTATATTTGGCAGCTTGCTTTACTAGCCGGTTAGCTTCCCAGGTGTCTTCGGGGGTCGTTCCGTCCATTAAATATTTTTAGATCGGAATGCACCAATCTTCGGCATCTTCATGCCCCTCACTCGAAGTTTGATTTACTTTGTAATCGAACGTTGATGGGTTCTTTAGTTTGGTGACTACAACCTCCGTGACCTCGGCTTTGCTGTTGCTGGTAGCTAGTCGGGCTAGGGCGTCTGCTTGCGTGTTTTCCAGCCTCAGTATCTGATTGATGTAAACCTGCGTAAACATCGAGATCAGATGAGCGGCTATCTTCTGGTAGCTCATCATCTGCTGATCTTTTGCCTCATACTCCCCCCGGACGTGGGATATTATTAGCTGGGAATCTCCGAAAACTTGAAGATTGGTTGCCCCCACAGCTAATGATAACCTAAGTTCGGCTATCAAAGCTTCGTACTCCGCCTCATTGTTGGTTGCTCGAAAGTCGAACCGGATTGCGGAGGTGAAGACTTGTCTGTCTGGGCTGATCAGAACTACGCAGGCGCCTGCCGTTGTGCTAGTCGATAACCCGTCAACGTAGAGGTGCCACGGAGCTATAAGCCCCCTCGTCGGATCTTGTGGGAAAGTTAGCTCGACGATAAAGTCGGCGAGCGCTTGTCCCTTGATCGCTGTTCGGGGTGCGTAGGTTATACCGTATTGGCTAATCTCTAGTGACCATTTCAGCAAGCGCCCAACGGTGTCTAGGCGCTATAATATTTAACGTAGTGGGAACGTCGTCAGCACCTCTACCGGGTGGTTGAAGAAGTAGGGTCTCAATTTTCTAACACTCATCACCAGTGTATAGGCTAGTTTCTCTGTCGGGGTATACCGCAACTCAGCTTCGTGTAAGACTTGGCTTACATAGTACACTGGTAGGTATGTTTTCGCCTCTTCTCGAACCAGGACAGAGCTAATGGCAACTTCTGTCGCAGCGAGGTAGAGGTACAACTTCTCCCCGGGTATCGGCTTTGAAAGGACCTGCGTATCTGCCAGGTATGCTTTGATATCTTCGAAGGCTCGCTGGTATTTGCTCGTCCACACAAAGTGGTTTTTGAGGTGGAGCTTGTTGGCTTTAGCCGCCTCTTTGTACCTTCGTGTGTTTGCCATGATCGCCTCGAAGAACGGACGATTTTGGTCACCAGACCTGGAGATGAACCTGTTCAAAGCTGCCATACATCCGGTCAGTCTTTGGATTTTCTGTACGGAGTCGGGGATGCCTATCTCGATTATGCACTGGACCTGCGCTGGGTTGACCTCTATCCTTCGCTGGCTCACCAGGTGACCTAGGAACTTTCCTGAGTGTACGCCGAAGCTGGTCTTCTTGGGATTTAAGTTCATGTTGTAGTGGCGTAGTATGTCGAAGGTTTGCTTTAGGTGGTCGAGGTGGTCCTCTTTTCGCAAACTCTTGACAACTATGTCGTCCACGTACACCTCCATGGACTCGCCGATGTGTTGATTGAACATTTTATTCACCAACCTTTGGTAGGTCGCTCCGGCGTTGATAAGTCCGAACGGCATCCTTTCCCAGCAGTATATGTTTTTGTTGGTGTAGAACGCCTTATGTTCCTGGTCGTCTGGGTGCAATGCTATCTGGTGATAGCCCGCAAAAGCATCCATGAATGTCATCATCTCGTGACCCGCGGTACTATCTACAAGCTGATCAATGTGGGGTAGTGGGAAGTTGTCCTTCGGGCATGCCTTGTTCAGGTCCGTGAAGTCAATGCATAGTCTCCACGTCCCGTTGTGCTTTTTCACCAGGATGAGGTTCGCGACCCACTGCGGACACAAAGCTTCCTTGATCAATTTGTTATCTAACAGCTTTCCCACTTCGACGGTTAGGGCCGCATACTTGTCTGGTCCATACTTCCTTAGTTTATGGCGGACAGGTCTCCTCGTCGGATCTATATTAAGTCGGTGACATGCATGTTCCAACGGGATTCCCGTCATGTCTTCATGGGACTAAGCAAACACGTCCAAGTTGGACATTAAAAACAGCTCCATCCTCGACCGGTACGGTTCAGGTAACTCGGAACCTATGAAGAGTTCCACGTCCCTTTCTGGGTCCACCGGGAGCGCTGTCAGTTCTTCCATGGGGGTAGCCTTCCTTTTTTGGTTTTTCCACCTGGGGTCGCTGATGAACTCATCCCACTCTTCTTGTGACATCTGCACAGGTTCATGACCTAGGCGTGGTTCGAGATCATCAGCCGGGCTTTCAACCTGGTCAGGTCCGTCAAATGTCAGGACCTCCGGGGTTTCGCCAGCTTGGAGAGTTTCTGCAACCTGGGGAGCTTGATCAACATCCATTCGTGCTGGTTCTTGACCTCCCGCAGGTCCCCAACCCTGGGCTTTCTGGTCTACCTCTATGGGTGCAGGATGTGAGCTTTGCACAGGTCCCTGCACTTGGTTATTATTTTGGGATTCCTCCACTCCCTCCATTAGTGTCGGATGAATGTTCTGCGCAGGTTCAGGGACTTGGTCGATTTCCATCATTGATTCCAGTGAGTCGCCTACCTCCATCAACTCAGTTTCTGTTGAGATGATGTCTAGGATGTTCGACTCATCCGCCGGAATCTGGATTTCTTCCTCAAGGACCTGGACCTGCATCGCGGCTTTCTTGGCTCGGCCATCTTTAATTTGGAGCAAATACTCTCGGGCCTTTTTCTGGTCGCCTTTGATGGTTCCGGCACCTTTTGGAGTTGTGAATTTTAGACAGTAGTAGTAGATCGAACACGCCACTTTAAATTTATTGATAAACGGGTGGCCAAGGAACCCTTTGTAGGAGGACTACTGGTCGATAACTAGGAAATCTACTAACCTAGTCAGCCTCCGCTCCGGGTCCTCGGCCGATACAAGTTGGACGCTCAATCTAATGCTACCTAGGGGGACGGTTACATCTTCCCCGAACCCCACTATCCTAGCATTGCTAGGTTCTAAATACGACTCAAAATCACCTAAGGCATCCAAGGTGGATTTGAAGAGTATGTTGGTGAAGGCGCCGGTGTCCACAAGTAGCCTGTGAACTCGAACGTTCATGATGTTGGCGGTTATCACCAACGAGTCATTGTGGGGCGTCAGTACCCCTTCCAGGTCCGCCGAGGAGAATGTCAGTTCGTCAGTGAGCTGTGCAACAGGCCTGGAGTTGGAGCTGCCCTCCTGAACCTGGTTGATGGCCCGGATCTCGGCCTTCCTTTTTTTGTTGGAGATGGAGGCCCCCCATCTTGGAGACCTCCGGCAGCTCCGATCTCTTCTTTGAGAACTAAGAGTTCTCGGGTGGGCTCCAGGTTCTGTTGGGGTTGGGGAGGTGCCCTTCGCCTATTTTGAGGACCACGTTGGCCCGCGTCCTCTTCTTCGTCATCGGAGGCTTCCCTCCTCTCGAAGCTGGGCCTCTTCGCCGGTGCCTTTTTTACGAACTCGGCCAGCTTCCCATCCTCGTAGAATTTTCATAATTGTTTGAGGAGGTCTCGGCATTCACTGGTGAAGTGACCGATTGGTTGGTGGTAGGCACAGTACTTGTTAGGGTTGAGCTTCACGCGGTCCTGGCGAATTCTCCTCGGCTCTTCCAACAAGGCTTTGTCTTTGACCGCAGTAAAGACGTGGTCGACGGAGACGGTGAGGACTTGGTTGAGCTTTTCTTTGAACTCGTCCCCATCGTCAAAGGCTTTCAAGTTCCAGGGAGCCTTGTATGTGCCCCCGGACTTCTTCCCGTAGGGTTTCCTCTCCTCGAAGGCACCGATCTCTTTCTGGAGGGCCTCCTGCATGGCCACGAACACCCCCGCCTTGTGGCGGAATTTGGTGTAAGTGTTTGGACATACGAGGTGCATTTCCTTCCAGAAATCGGTGCCTTTTCGGAGCCCGGCCATCACCGCGATGACCTTAGTGTCCTCGCTCACCGGCTCGCCTTCCAGCAGTATCTTATCGAACCTCTCCAAGTACTGCTGGTCGGTCTCGGTCTCGCCTTGATGGATGTTGGCTAGTCTGTGCTTCTGGGTAAGATAGGATCCGAACCCAGAGAAGTGGGCCAAGAACTCTCGTGAGAGTTGGCCGAATGAGTGGATTGACCCCGGGGCGAGTGATGAGAACCAGCGGTGGGCTCGGTCCCCTAGGGTCAGCGGGAAGTTCCGGCACTGGGTGGAGTCAGTGGCTCCAACCAAAATCATAAAGTCCGCATACTTGGCCAGGTGGACCTTTGGATCAGATTTGCCCTCGTATGCGAACATCACCGGGAATTGGACTTTCTTCTGGACCGGTGCTCTGAGTATGGTAGGTGCCAATGGAGATGTGGGGAGAGTGGTGGCGTCAGGTCCGCCAGACTTGGCTGCTACTTGTGCTTGCAGCATTTCGACGGTCTTTTTCAATGAGGCCAGCTCGTCACTGTGGGTCACCTCCGGCGGAGGTTGCTCGAAGGTCGTGCATCTCGTGGACGCACGCCCCCGAGGTGCCTCACTCTGGGGTGACCTTTCCGTGACGGGCTGGAATTGGCGTCCGCCGTGGGACCCAACCTGTCGGTCGCGGGTCTTCTCAACCGGTCGTGGGCGGATCTTCGGGGCTGTAGGTCCGAATCTCCCCCATGAGATGTGACCGGGGCAGCTGTTCGTTCATCCTCTCCACACCTGGGCCCTAGTCTGCCCTGGAGGACCTCCATCCTCAGTGATTGGTGGGTGGCGGATGCTTCGGTGTAGGCCGAAGCTCGCCCAGCATGCGTAGCTGGCTCTTCCACCACCTTGGCTTTTCCAGCGCGCTCCCTATGTTGGCGAGCTTGGGCGGAGCTCACCTCCTGCTTGGTGTGGAGGTCGCTGTAGTGACCCCGGGTCTGGGTGCCCTAGGTCGGCCTGGTCTGCTCCGGGGCCTCGGTGGCTGGAGCTCGCCTGGGTACTAGGGCGAGCTCGTCGAGTTGCCTCTGTTGCAACCTTTGCAAGGTTGCCATCGTGCGCTGGAGCTCGTCGGGGTTATTGGCGAGGTCCCTCAGGGCGGGGTTTAATTCCTCCTGAGTTACCGAAACTCGCGGAGGTCGCGAGGCATTATTTTTCTGGGGAGCTCGGCGAGAGGTCTCCCCCTCGGCCTGATCCTGGTCGCCGACCTTCCCCATCCGGGTTTTGCCGAGGTAGGTCGCCGAGGTCGTGGTCTCCGGCCAGGGTGAACTTGTCCGAGTTTTCGTCTAGCTTTACGTGTAGCGAATTATCCAAAATCCGGTTTATTCGTGTACACGCGTGTGTTTGAAAACTTTTTCTGGGCAGAAATTATGGATCCAGAAATCTGGGTTTTTGCCCGAAAATTCGGGCTTTCGTTCAAGGAATGGGGATATGTGTGTATCTTCAAGTGTTCTTGAACTTTGGTCAAGAACACCTTCAAATCTTCAAATCCTCAAACAAACCCTAATCTCTTACTCTCAAATTTTTGGTTCAAAGGACCCTCCTTCTAGCGCCAAATTGTTGATAGAATTTACTAATCGCGTTTGTTTATGTGGCTTTATAACATATTAATCCTATCAAACAATAATACAAGATTTGTGTTCTTGGATAGATAATATAGGGAGAGAAAGTGGAGAGTTTAGAGAGAGAAAGTAAATGTTGTATTATGATTGGAAATCTTTGTAATAGTACAAGAGATGTCTTATTTATAGGTGTGCGAGTGTGAGGTGGCACCTTGCGAGCCTATTTGGCTTCCAGTGTTGACGAAGGTCCGTAACACTCGTCTTAATCCCTCACAATGCTCCATTTACGATGCCTCATCCTACTACATATACATGTTCTATTTGTGCACTCGCTAACCGGGCCCTTAAGCTGGGCGAGCTAGTTGGCGAGCTACCTGGCGAGCTCCTCTGCCTTGTGTGATTTTCCGGCGAGAACGAACACCTTACGTGTGCCCATCGATCGGGCGGTACACGTTGCGCCCGCAAGTCCGTGGGGGTGCTACACGTTGCCTCCGTCCATGTGCATCGAAATACAAAAACCGAGGGACTTGGGCGTTGGCTATGTCAACCCATCCGGTAATACGGCACGCGTTGTGTCTGCCCATCCGACGAATTGGCACACGGTGCATTTCCCCATCCGGCATGATGGCTGGCACGCATTGGTGTCTGACCTCGGCGGGTCGGTACACGCTGCGTCTGCCCATCCGGCGAGAACAACACCTTGCGTGTGCCCATCGGTCGGGCGGTACATGTTGCGACCGCAAGTCCGTGGGGGTGCTACATGTTGCCTCCGTCCATACGACGATTGGCGCTCGGACGTGTCGTGCACCAACCGTCGTTTCTGAAAACCCACAACCATCCGTTGGTCGCCGGAGATCGGCCGGAAAACCGATCGGCGGCGGTGGGACGTTGGTCGGTAGGGTGACCCGGTCGGATTGGGAAGATGCTATCAACCGTATATGGGTGTCGGGTGGTTGCGGCGCACAGCGCCTAGCCCCCGCCCATCCGCCTTGAGTGAGCACCTCCCCCACTATATATGTCTAAAAAAAGTTTTTGCTAGTGACATCACTAGATACTAAAGTGGCCTAGGACCGCAAAGTTTTGCCCAAGATGGCATCCGTTTGCCCCGAAAC
>JAPKLY010000751.1:115140-157187 GCA_026898435.1 Prunella vulgaris | reverse complement strand
GGGCAAATCAAAAGTTTAGAGTATCAAATGGGGCAAATCGCTACATCTTTGAGTCCACATGTAAATCGAGGTAAATTTCCTTCCATTACCGAGATAAATCCTAGAGAACATTGCAATTCTATTACTTGTGTTGATGTTCCTAATGAGGTGGTGAGGACTTGTGCCTTGGAAACTTTTTATGATGAGTTGGTGGAGGATGCAAGGTGTAGTGATAAATGTAATTGTCTTGTGATTGGTGAAAAGAGAAGCTTGGGGGTAGATGTGAGAGTAGAGAGGAAAATGGAGAATATGAAAGGGGTAGACAAGTTAGGGGGAGAGGTTAGAAAGGATGAAGAAGGGATGGTGGATAGGAAAGAGAGGGTGGAGATTTCTAAGTGTGTGAGGGATCAACTTGATGAGAGATTGAAAAAGTTTCTTGATTTGTTCAAGAAATTGTATTCAAACATGCCATTTAAGGATGCCATTGAGCAAATGCCTACATACACAAGGTTCTTGAAAGATCTTATGGTTAAAAAAAGGAAGAGTGAAGAGCCAGAAACCGTGAAGCTTACACAAGATTGTATCGAACTCATTCGATGTCACCTTCCTAAGAAGCTCAAGGATGCGGGTAGTTTCACCTTGGATTGCCCAATCGAGGGGAGTAATAAGATCAAGGCTTTGTGTGATCTCGGGGCCAGTGTCAATGTGATGCCATTGTTGATAGCAAGAAGGTTGTGATTGAAAGATATGAAGCACATGTCCATAAATCTTCAATTGGTGGATAAGTCAAATGTTCAAGCAAAAGGAGTTTTGGAGGACGTGGTGGTTCGAATTGGTAAGTTCTTATATCCCGTGGACTTTGTGATCTTTGATGTTGATGAAGACGATGATACACCTCTTATACTTGGGAGGCCCTTCCTAGCAACTTCGGATGCTTTGATTAATATTCAAAAGGGAGAGGTTACCTTGAGGATGAAAAATGAGAGAGCCACTTTCTCTATTCATGATTCCTCAACGAATTCCCCAAGGAAAGAGGTGAAGAATGACATCAAAGTCATAAGGGATGATTTTGAAAGAAAGTACAAGGTGAAGATGAGTGCTCTTGATCTAATGAGTGAAGTTCTTGAAGAGGTTCCTTTCGAAAAGAGAAAGACGGTGAATTTAGAAGGGAAAAAGATTGTGAAGAATGGTGGTAATTTTTGGAGGAGAAAGAAGAGTGAGGTATGTCACTCTATACTTGATGGATTTCTCACTCGAGCTTCATTGCGACGGCTAGGGGACGTTAAATCCAAGCGCTAGATGGGAGGCAACCCATCCTTTATATCCTTTTTGGTATCCTTTATTTTATTGATTAGTTAGATCTTTGCTTGTTTGTGTGTTTTGTTGTGTTGATTTTAGGTTTGGAAGCAAGAACGCCAATTCTAGCTCTATAGTCATGTGAAATAATTACTCTTTGATTGTGAGTTTATTTGAGCAAGAATAATTTTGAGGAGTACTTATTTGGTAAGGTTTTGATTGATACTTAGTTTTAGGAGTTGATTATGAGTATTCATTGGTTTATTGTGCTAGCAAATCTTAATTCATCACTCTTTTCAAACTTTATTAGGATTCTTGATCCGAAAGAGTTTGGGGGGGTGTGATTCGTGCTTAATTTTCGATTTGCGTGATTATTTTGTTAATGCTTGATGATCATTGATGATGTATTGAGAGTTCTAAGTTGTGTTGTGTAGGAAAAATGCAAGAAAAAGGTGTAAAATGGTGAAAATTCGAAGTGGTGGATGGAAGCCCCAAATCGCGAGCCCACCTGAAGGAAGTCGCGCGTCCACCAGGTAAGACTCGACAGCTGAGGCCTTGCGCGGATTCGTGCACGACTCGGAGTCGTGCGTCCAACTGCTTCCGGTCGAGCGACAACGCCAAAAATCCGGTTGGTCAATTTTTTTGTCCAATTTTTACTACACTTTCCAAGGTTGACCCATCCACTTCCTACACCATTAAATACCACTTTTCACACATAAACATACACTTCACACTCCATTTTCTTGCTATATTCTCTCAAAAAAAAAAACAAGAGGAATAAGAAGAGGAAATTAGCTTATACCTCAAACACTTCTACTTCTTTGATTAATTCCTTCCATAGGTATGTTGTTCTTACTCCCCTCATTCTATTTCTTATATTTTGATAGAAATTCTATGGTTTAATTTGCTAGAATTAGAAATTCCATGTTTAGGGTTAATATGCATGATTTGGGGATTTTTTATTCTAAGCTTGTTCTTGTCCAATTAGTGATGAATTTAAGCTACATTGTTGATGGGTAATCCATTGGGAGCCCAATTTCATGCTAATTTTGAGTATTTGGGACTTAATTGAAGTTTGAATTTTTGGGAGTAGTCATAGTGACGAATTTTGGAATATTTTGTGCAAAGATTGGATTTTTAGCATGAAGTCATGCTTAATGCTAGTTGTTATGAAATATTGATTAGGGTCATAATTGCATCATTTTGCATCCATTTCTATATGGTTTTGATGAGTTTATGTTCATATTTGACCCTATTATGCTATACTTTATGCATTTGACCCTTGTTGGCAAGAAAGTTGTGTTTTTAGGTGAAAACAAGCAAAAAGGTGAAGAGACGAGCAAGTTTGATAAATTTCAGATTTATTAAACTAATCCAATTGGTTAAAATGATATACCATGTGATAGAGCTTGAAGAGAGGGTCGTAACACAAAAAGAATCGAGTCAATCGGAGTTCTAGAACTCAAGATATAAAGAAAACGAGCAAAAACGAGGAATTCCCGACTTTAGGAAAGGAAATGATGGAATCCGAGCTCATGGAGATGTTTTAAATACTCAATGGAAGACCCTAGGAAGCTTGGTTGAGCCGTGGGACTGAATACGAAAAAGTAAAAAATCGGACGTTGAGGTTACACTATGATTATGCGGTCCATGCACTATGATCGAGCCACAAGCCTTCTATGACCGAGCTAATTTTACCTGTTGGTCAATTTCTTAGCCACTCGACCTCAACACTGGAGGCACTCGACCACCTGAAGGCCACCACTCGACCAGCTGTGCCTGGGATGATTGCTAGCGCTCGACCACGTGAAGGCCACTGCTCGACCAGTTGTGTGCGAGCGCTCGACCATGGATGTCCGAGCGGCCTTCCGAATTTTCACCATTTTAAGGGCATCTTTGTCCTTTTGCACATTTAATGAAGGGCACTTTGGTCTAAGCATTGTGGACACTATAAATACTCAAGGATCAGATTCTCAAAGGCATTATCTTCATAATTCCAATTTCTTAGATTAGTTTAGAGAGAGAATTAGGTAGTTACTTAGAGGGTTATTAGATTTTCTCATACTTCTCTCTACAATAACTTTTGATCCATCCATTGGACCTTTAATCCGTTTGTTCCATTAGCTTAGTCTCGTTATTAGCTACGATTCTAAGGTTCAATTTATGTTTTCCAGCTTTGGATCAAGAGTTAACATTTTGGAAGTTTGTAGATTGTATTCAATTTCTCTACATATGGTAAGTTTTCCTTTAATTCTCTTGTTTTAGTTCATAATCATGATGATTAGAATGTTAATTGTTGTTTTCTTCCATCAATTAGCCATGGGCTAATATCCTTGTTGCATGGTTGTATGAATACTATGGTGAATTTAGTCTCTTGTTAATACTATGTATGAATTAATGATCTTGATGGATTAGTTCTCTTATTAATGATTTGTATGAATGTTTGGGATGTTTAATTGGATTGTATGAGCCTATATGAGTTAGCAATAATATGAGAATTGAGCTATAGAACTTTATGCATACAAAGTGTTTGATATATGGTTTGTATGACAATGAGAATTGCATATTAGCCTAGACCTCTTAATTAGAGTATTGGGTGTTGTAGAGAAATCTAGACACCTAATAGAGCCCTTAAACTTGTGTTGATAGAGAGATCTAGACACTAGTTAGAGTGATAGCTTGATTAAGACACCAAGAGACCTTTTGCATGCTAGGATGGATAGGACACTAGATGAACCGTAGTAGGAGTACTTCCATGCACACACACCACACTTGCTCACTTCCTAGAGGTGATAGTTAGATTTACTTTACTTGTAAAGTAGATAGAAACCATGATCTTTTCTTGTTTTCACTAGCTATTAGCCTTTTGTAGACATTCAATACTTGCTTGATATCGCATCGTTTCCATGTGTTCGATATTTTAACTTGGTTACCTTGCCACGTCTACTACGACCACGTACACTTGCGTGAGAAACAATTTTGGCAAACAAGTTTTTGGCGCCGTTGCCGGGGAGATGGCTTGTTGTTCGGTTTGTTAGTTGTTTTTCTTATTTTTGATTGTTACTATTCTTGGTGAGTGTTGATACTTACTTATTTTGTACGAGTGCACTTGATTGAAGATGGGCGAATACAACCATTGCTCGTATTCTCCACAATACACATACTATCTTAATTCTTATACATATCAACCTCATCCATTAACCACCACCTCTACAAGAAGATCCTTATCCTCTCAATTCCTACTCTTATGAGGATCCATCCTACACTTTACCCTCTCCTATATCTTTCAACCATGAAGAAGCTCCTCAAAGCCATATTAATGATACTCTAGTGTACATCCTCAATCAACTTGAAGAAATTCAAAGGGAGGACGAAAGACGCTTTGAGGAGACCAATGAGAAGTTTGATGAAATTTTCAAATCTCAAGGAGATCAAATCAAGAGCTTAGAGCTCCAATTGGAACAATTGACCCAACAAGCCTGTTTGCCCAAAAGGTGTCCACACGCAAGTGTATGTGGTCGCTATATCGTCGTGGCAAGATTGACCAAGTTTAATATTTATCGAACACAGGGAGATGGGGATTTGTAAGGAAAATTGTTGTTTCAATTCGATAGCAAACAAAGCAATAAAGGGGAAAGGTATCTATTGTCTAATAATGCGTCAAAAGAGTAAACTACCTATCACCTTGGGTTGCAAGTGTGAGAGATATGTGCTAGTGTACTATCCTATGTTTCACATGGTGAGGTATCACTTTATCATGCAATGAGGTATTTTACATTCAATTGGCAAGCCACTCTAACATGCAAAAGGTCTCCCTAAATACACATTAAAACCTCTAATTGTTTTTCCTATTCACTAATGATAGTTCTCACTATCTTAGGAATTTAATCAAACACTTAGCATGCATTGGCCTAATTACAAGAAGATTTAGGAAAATAGCAGTACTCTCGTATGAGACTAACTCCCTAATGGCCCTTTCAATCAATTATGCATTCCAAGCATTCATGCAATCCAACATTTTAGAGAATTGATCATACAACATCTCATAGCATTCAAAAGATCAACATGTTCACCACATTACTCCATAGGAATCATACACCAACACATAAAGGAATTAGCCCATGGTTAATTTGGTAAACAAAAGAGAAATTGAACTAACTACAATCATCATTATGCAGGAATTGTAAAGAGTATACAAGAATTTACCTATTACAATGAAAATTTGAAAGATACAAATTACCTCCAAAAGCTAAAAATCGATCCTGCAATGGAAATTGAAATTCAAACGGTAGAAACGTAGCTCTAGCTATTACAAGAAAGCAGGAACAAACGGATTGAAGATCCAAACGGTAGATCAAAAGTTATCGTAGAAATTGGAAGTAGGAATCTAAAGAACCCAAATGGAAACTACCTCTAACTTCTACTAATCTAGAGAAAGAATATAGTGATGTGTGAAATCTAAGACTAATGAAAAGTATCTCCTTGGAAATCTGATATGGAAGTATATAAAGTACCCTTGGATCATTTACTAAGATGCCCCTCATTAAAACGTGCAAAAATACGAAAATGGCCCTAAAAATTCGAAAATCCGAACTGCCGCTCGACCACAAGCTTGGAGGCTACCGAGCTCACTCGCGTGCCTTGGTCGCGCGAGGTGCAAATCTGCCGAGCTTGAGCTGCGTGGCTACCGAGCACTCTGGTCGCGCGCTCACGTGCGTGGAAGCTGCCAATCCAGTAAGGCTTTCACGCGACTCCCGTTGAGGTGCTGCCGACTGCAAGTATATGTCCTGCTGAGTTGTATCCTTAGCTCGGGTCACACTCTACTTTCCTTGTTCTTGTCATATCTTGAGCTCTAGAACTCTGATTGACTCGATTCTTCTTTCATTGTGACCCTTTCTTCAAACTCTTCAAAATGGAACATCAAATGCTTCCATTGGTTAAACTCCAGATTTTAGGACTTTTCTCGATCTTGCTCGTTTCTTCCTTATTTTTTGCTCGTTTTCACCTACAATCACAACTTTCTAGCCAAAAAGGGTTAAATACACAAAGTATAGCATAATAGGGTCAATTATGAACATAATATCACCAAAAGCATATAGAAATGGACCCTAAAACATGCAATTATGACCCTAATCACACCCCCAAACTAGATTATTGTTCGGCCTCGAGTAACGAAGCGATAAAATAGGGGAATAATTGTATGTTTGAAGCATCAAGCACAAGATCAATGCCATAGAATCATCACTCAATATCTAGCAAATCTAAAATACAATGTCATCCACTTAACTATCAAAATCAAATCAATTAGCACAATATCAAGTCAATGAGTCATGATCCTCTCAAGATAGGTGTTTCACTCAACCCTCAAGTGTTTAGGCTCTCTCTAGCATCACACAACATACACATACTACCATAGGCTTGGCTCAAGTCTACATTCTCCACCACTTGATATGACACATCAATCACACATGAATGATGACTTTTAAAGGTTGTAGTGTTGGCTCTTTGGTAGGGAAGAATCGTATGGATAAAAGTGACTAAGTATGATTAGTAAGCATAGAAGGAATCAAAGTAGAGATCTTTCACCTCTTCATGCAATGTTGCACATACTCTTCTTGCTCTTTCAAAATCACACTTCAAAGAATCAATCTTCCCTTTTTTTGACAAATTGTGAACATACTCACAACACTAGAGTCAAACTTGACCATAATTTTGCAAAAAGTCAACCTTTTTTCAATTTCTTGCAAGCACTTGCCTTTGAACCTTCTTGTCATAAAAACCATGCATAAAATTTCTTTCTACCTTGGCCAGCAATTTTTTCATTATATCACCAATCTTCCTTCCTTCTTTTCACTCTACTAAGGACAAGAGAGTTCCGAAAAGGAAGGAAAATGGCTTAAAGTGTGGTTAGTCAAATGAAAGGTCTACAAGCACAAAAGTGGTAAGCAAAGGATTATAATATCATTGGTAGACTCATAGGGCAAAGTGGCTCAATATAGATCAAAGAAAATGCCTCATATCATATCATGTGAAATCAATGTCTAATGTAGCCTCAAATAAGACTCAAGCCAAGTTCTAGAGTAACATGTATGTGTGTGGAACTCACATTAAGAAAATATCATTCGTTCAAGATTGAAACGGGCATTAATGGCTCAAAACTCAAGGGTATAGGTGATCAAGACTCATATCATCTAAAAAATGCTAATATCATCAAAATTTCAAGAATCATGGAATCAAAAGTATCAAAGATCAAACAAGAATGAAGAGATAACACTATTACACCTATATCAAAGTAAACAACAATATGGCCAAAAATAACAAATAAAACAAGACCTCGTAGACACAATAGGCATCAAAGCATAGGAATACTTCCAAATATCGATCTAAAAATAGCTAAAAATAGCATTGTCATGAGAATGATGAAACGATCACACCCCCCCTAAACTTTTTTGGACCAAGGGTCTAAAAAGTTTAGCAAAGAAGTGGAGACAAGATCATGCAATGCACACGAATAAAGCTCAATAATATAGCATCATCAACAATAAAATTCATGTCGATCATAATCCATCAATAAGCAAATACCAAGAGAACACCCCCAAACTTGGCTAAGCCAAGTATTTCACAAAGAGAAAGGAAACCATACCTTACCCTTGGAAATTGTGGTCAAAGTTTGACTGACTTTTGTAAAAATCCGAATTCCCAGCACGCCGCGCGACCTCACACTGGTTGGCTGCCGAGCTCACTCGAACGTACGCTCACGTGCGCAAAGACTGCCGAGTCACTGACCAAGGTGCGCGAGTCCTTTTTTGGTCCAACCGAGCACAGCTATATGTGCTGTCGACCTGGGCCTTTACTTTTCCACTTCGAAAATCTTCGATTTTTCACCCTTTTTCTTGTGCTTTTTCTACACAACTTCACTTAATACACAAAATATAACAACAGATGAACCAAATATGATAGCAAATTGAGAATATTTAACACGAACACACCCCCCAAACTTTTTCGGATTGTAAATCCTAATAAAGTTTGGAAAAGTAGTAAAATAAAATTTGCTAGCACATAAAAAATAATGAATTTCAACTCTCAACTCTCAAACCAACTATTCATCATGATCATCTCAAAAATTCACTCCTCCAACTCTTCCTAATCCTATATGATCAAAATCAACAAGCAATGATATCAAGAAAAATGGCCGCAATACCAATTAGCACTCAAGCTTCCATTCCAACACAAAAATCAATAAAACCAAAACTAAAAACCAAAAGAAATAAAGGATACAGATGGGTTGCCTCTCATCTAGCGCTTGGATTTAACGTCCCCTAGCCGGACGACTCTTAAGCACAAGTAACATCAAGATCAATGAGGGTTGAGTGACTTACATCACTCAATTTCCTTCTCCAAAAACCTGCTTCAATCATTACTTGTTTCACCCCTTATCTTCATTCACTTTTTTCTTCTTTTCAAAAGGATCATCAACACTAAACTCACTTTTGAGATCAAAATTATTCACAATTACCTCTTCCTCATCTCGCATGACTTTGCTCACTTCCCCTCCCATCTTCTTTGGGGAACTCTTGGAATTACCATGGATTGAAAAAGTAGCTTTTTCACCATTCATTCCTAGAGTAACCTCTCCTCGCTTGATATTAATCAAGGCATCCGATGTAGCAAGAAAAGGTCTCCCAAAAAATGATAGGACTCTCAACATCTTCTTCAATATCTAGCACAACAAAGTCAACGGGATAAATAAACTTGCCACATGAACGACCACATCCTCTATCAATCCTCTTGGTCTCACTTTTGAACCATCAGCCAATTGCAAACTCATTTTCGTTGGCTTCAAGTCATGCAAGCCCAACTCTTTTGCGATAAATAGTGGCATCATATTCACGCTTGCACCTAAATCACACAAGGCCTTCATCTTCTTACTCTCTTTAATATGGCAACTCAATGTAAAACTCCCCGGATCTCTAAGCTTTTGTGGTAGATGATTTCGTATCAACTCACTACTCTCTCGAGTGAGCTTGACCATTTCCGGTTCATTATTTTTCTTCTTCTTTGCCATAGCATCCCTCAAGAACCTTGTATAATTTGGCATTTCCTCAAGAGCTTCATAAAAAGCATCTTTCAGTACAACTTTTTGAAAAGCTCAAAGAACTTCTTAAATCGATCATCAAGTTTATCTTTCAACCCTTTTGAAATTTCCACCTTTCTTTCTTTTTCCACTTTCCCTTCTTCCACTTTTCTTTCCACACCCCCTATATTACCTACCCCCTCAACTTTCTCTTTCTTTCCCTTATCTTTTTTATTCATCCTTTCTTCTAGCCCCAAGCTTTTCTCATTATCCTTCACCAATTTCACATTCTCGCCACAAAATGCTTCCTCCATTATCTCATCATGAAACATTTTTAAAGGAAAATTCTCTACCACCTTCTTTGCAACCTCCATACAAGAAATTGAATTGCAATGCTCACGAGGATTAATTTCAGTGGTAGAAGGGAATTTACCTTTATTTACTTGTGGACTTAAGGATGAAGCAATTTGCCCGATTTGAAACTCCAAGCTCTTGATTTGGTTTCCTTATGAGTTGCACAAATCATCGAACTTCTTATTCATCTCACTGCTTATCTTTCTAAATTCCACTCTCATATCTTCCATATTCTTCAAAATCAATGCCAAGGTGTCTTCCACACTCCCTTTACCCTCGTTGTTAGGTGGCTTTGACCCCGGATCTATCCCTTGTGGAAATTGAATTGCACCCTTAGGATTAGAGTATGAAAAGTTCTCATGCCTTCTATTAGGGTTGTAAGGAGGATTTCCTTGATACAGATATGGACTTCCTTGTTGTCTAAAAGGTGGAGCGACATATGACCTTTGATTACTTGGAAAAGAATTGTTGTATTGAGGATGACCCATGTAATTCACTTCTTCTTGAGTAGAGGTAGTGGAAGGAGGAATACTTTCAACAACACTTACTTGCATAAGAGCTGGAGCTTGGTTTTGGTAACTCAACACATTCAACACATTCTTCATATTTTCCTCAAGAAGGGCAACTCGATCACCCATTCCACTATTGGCTTCTCTTTGGAAAGCATAATTTGCAGCAATGTTGTCGATGATCTCGTTCACTTGTCGAACGGTCCTTGTCCGAATAGAACCTCCAGCACAAGAATTCAAGTAATTCTTGTCTCCTTCATGCAATCCAATGGTAAATGTCAAAAGTATATCTTCATCCCTCAAACCATGTTGAGGGCAAGCCAACAACAAGGTTTGGTACCTCTCCCAAGCACTAGATATGGTTTCTATCATCTTTTGTCAGAAATTCTTTATCTCTTCCCTCGCCTTTAGTATCTTTGATGGAGGGTAAAATTTCTTGAGGAATTGGGAGCTCAACTCCTCCCATGTCGTAGCTTTAGGATTCATAGATCGAATCCAAGTTTTGGCTCTACTGGTCAAGGTAAAGTTGAAGAAACGGAGCTTCTTCTCATTATCCGACATCCCCTTATACTTGATCGTGTCACATAGCTCCATAAAGTTGTTTAGATGAGCATTTGGATATTCTCGATCACTTGATCCTTCAAAAGGAGATTCTTTTAACAACTTCAAGAGATTTGTATTAAGCTCAAACTTTTCAGCATCAATTGGTGGTCTTTCAATCCCATCATATTGTTCGTTCACCCTCGGCTCAAGTAGTCACGGAGTAGTGGTTCATTATTTTGATGTGGGTTTACAATTTGTGGTCTTGGATGTTGAGGTGGTGGTGGGTATGGGTAATATGGGAAATTATGTGGTGGTGGTGGGTAATATGGTTGGTTAATTGGGTAATTTGGATAGTTGGGATATTGAGATGGGTAGTAAGGTTGATTTGGTGGTTGATAAGGTTGGTATGAATGTGGTATAGGTTGTGGTTGTGGAATTTCTCTTTGAGCCAAGTGCTCTTCTCCTTGATACACTTGTCCTCTCAATGGTTCATCTTCTCTAATCTCATCTCGAGCTTCATTCATATTATTCTCCATAGTGGTTTGATTCAAACGAGTTTCTCTCATTCTTCTTCGTAGGCTATTCTCAAGATCTTATCCAAAGGGTAGTAAATCTCCCCCTTGACTCCTCGTGTGCATATACCTACAAAGAGACAAGTATCAAAACTCTCATAATAGTAACCAATCTAAAATAAAGGAAACAACAAACAACCAAACAAATAAGCCATCTCCCCGGCAACGGCGCCAAAAAATTGTTTGCCCAAAAGGTGTCCACACGCAAGTGTACGTGGTCGCTATATCGTCGTGGTAAGATTGACCAAATTTAATATTTATCGAACACAGGGAGATGGGGATTTGTAAGGAAAATTGTTGTTTCAATTCGATAGCAAACAAAACAATAAAGGGGAAAGGTATTTATTGTCTACTAATGCGTAAAAAGAGTAAACTACCTATCACCTTGGGTTGCAAAGTGAGCAAGTATGAGAGATATGTGCTAGTGTACTATCCTATGTTTCACATGGTGAGGTATCACTTTATCATGCAATGAGGTATTGAACATTCAATTGGCAAGCCACTCTAACATGCAAAAGGTCT
This sequence comes from Prunella vulgaris, assembly GCA_026898435.1. Classification (NCBI taxonomy): domain Eukaryota; kingdom Viridiplantae; phylum Streptophyta; class Magnoliopsida; order Lamiales; family Lamiaceae; genus Prunella; species Prunella vulgaris. The sequence continues at coordinate 145,338 of JAPKLY010000751.1, read as the reverse complement.
CCCTAAATACACATTAAAACCTCTGATTGTTCTTCTTTTCACTAATGATAGTTCTCACTATCTTAGGAATTTAATCAAACACTTAGCATGCATTGGCCTAATTACAAGAAGATTTAGGAAAATAGCAGTACTCTCGTATGAGACTAACTCCCTAATGGCCCTTTCAATCAATTATGCATTCCAAGCATTCATGCAATCCAACATTTTAGAGAATTGATCATACAACATCTCATAGCATTCAAAAGATCAACATGTTCACCACATTACTCCATAGGAATCATACACCAATACATAAAGGAATTAGCCCATGGCTAATTTAGTAAACAAAAGAGAAATTGAACTAACTAAAATCATCATTATGCAGGAATTGTAAAGAGTATACAAGAATTTACCTATTACAATGAAAATTTGAAAGATACAAATTACCTTCAAAAGCAAAAAATCGATCTGGCAATGGAAATTGAAATTCAAATGGTCGAAACGTAGCTCTAGCTATTACAAGAATGCAGGAACAAACGGATTGAAGATCCGAACGGTAGATCAAAAGTTATCGTAGAAATTGGAAGTAGGAATCTAAAGAACCCAAATGGAAACTACCTCTAACTTCTACTAATCTAGAGAGAGAATATAGTGATGTGTGAAATCTAAGACTAATGAAAAGTATCTCGTTGGAAATCTGATATGGAAGTATATAAAGTACCCTTGGATCATTTACTAAGATGCCCCTCATTAAAATGTGCGAAAATACAAAAATGGCCCTAAAAATTCGAAAATCCGAACTGCCGCTCGACCACAAGCTTGGAGGCTACCGTGCTCACTCGCGCAACTTGGTAGCGCGAGGTGCAAATCTGCCGAGCTTGAGCTGCGTGGCTGCCGAGCACTCTGGTCGCGTGCACACGTGAGCGGAAGATGCCCATCCAGTAAGGCTTTCGCGTGACTCCCGTTGAGGTGCTGCCGACTGCAAGTATATGTCCTGCTGAGTTGCATCCTTAGCTCGGGTCACGCTTTACTTTCCTTGTTCTTGTCATATCTTGAGCTCTAGAACTCTGATTGACTCGATTCTTCTTTCGTTGTGACCCTCTCTTCAAACTCTTCAACATTGAACATCAAATGCTTCCATTGTTCAAACTCCAGATTTTAGGACGTTTCTCGATCTTGCTCGTTTCTTCCTTATTTTGCTCGTTTTCACCTACAATCACAACTTTCCAGCCAAAAAGGGTTAAATACACAAAGTATAGCATAATAGGGTCAAATATGAACATAATATCACCAAAAGCATATAGAAATGGACCTTAAAACATGCAATTATGACCCTAATCACACCCCCAAACTAGATTGTTGTTCGGCCTCGAGTAACGAAGCGATAAAATAGGGGAATAATTGTATGTATGAAGCATCAAGCACAAGATCAATGCCATAAAATAATCACTCAATATCTAGCAAATCTAAAATACAATGTCCTCCACTTAACTATCAAAATCAAATCAATTGGCACAATATCAAGTCAATGAGTCATGATCCTCTCAAGATAGGTGTTTCACTCAACCCTCAAGTGTTTAGGCTCTCTCTAGCATCACATAACATACACATACTACCATAGGCTTGGCTTAAGTCTACATTCTTCACCACTTGATATGACACTTCAATCACACATCAATGAGGACTTTTAAAGGTTGTAGTGTTGGCTCTTTGGTAGGGAAGGATCGTATGTATAAAAGTGACTAAGTATGATTAGTAAAGCATAGAAGGAATCAAAGTAGAGATCTTTCACCTGTTCATGCAATGTTGCACATACTCTTCTCGCTCTTTCAAAATCACACTTCAAAGAATCAATCTTCCATTTTTTTGACAAATTGTGAACATACTCAGAACACTAGAGTCAAACTTGACCATAATTTTGCAAAAAGTCAACCTTTTTTCAATTTCTTGCAAGCACTTGTCTTTGAACCTTTTTTTCATAAAAATCCATGCATAGAATTTCTTTCCACCTTGGCCACCAATTTCTTCATCATATCACCAATCTTCCTTCCTTCTTTTCACTCTACTAATCATAAGGACAAGAGAGTTCCAAAAAGGAAGGAAAATGGCTTAAAGTGTGGTTAGCCAAATGAAAGGTCTATAAGTACAAAAGTGGTAAGCAAAGGATTATAATATCATTGGTAGACTCATAGGGCAAAGTGGCTCAATATAGATCAAAGAAAATGCCTCATATCATATCATGTGAAATCAATGTCTAATGTATCCTCAAATAAGACTCAAGCCAAGTTTTAGAGTAACATGTATGTGTGTGGAACTCACATCAAGAAAATATCATCCGTTCAAGATTGAAACTGGCATTAATGGCTAAAAACTCACGGGTATAGGTGATCAAGACTCATATCATCTCAAAAATGCTAATATCATCGAAATTTCAAGAATCATGGAATCAAAAGTATCAAAGATCAAACAAGAATCAAGAGATAACACTATTACACCTATCATGACTTTCAACTCATCCACACAACAATAAGCATATCTTATGCATTCACTACTCAAAGCAAACAACAATATGGCAAAAATAACAAACAAAACAAGGCATCATCAACACAATAGGCATCAAAGCATAGGAATACTTCCAAATATCGATCTAAAAATAGCATTGTCCTGAGAATGACGAAACGATCACACCCCTCCTAAACTTTTTTGGACCAAGGGTCTAAAAAGTTTGGCAAAGAAGTGGAGACAAGATCATGCAATGCACACGAATAAAGCTCAATACTATAGCATCATCAACAATAAAATCCATGTCGATCATAATCCATCAATAAGCAAATACCAAGAGAACACCCCCAAACTTGGCTAAGCCAAGTATTTTACAAAGAGAAAGGAAACCATACCTTACCCTTGGAAATTGTGGTCAAAGTTTGACTCACTTTTATAAAAATCCGAATTCCCAGCACGCCGCGCGACCTCACATTGGTTGGCTGCCGAGCTCACTCGAGCGCGCGCTCACGTGCGTGAAGACTGCGCGAGTCCTTCTTTGGTCCTGCTGAGCACAGCTATATGTGTTGTCGACCTGGGTTTTTACTTTTCCACTTCAAAAATCTTCAAATTTTCACCCTTTTTCTTGTGCTTTTTCTACACAACTTCACTTAATACACAAAATATAACAAGAAATGAACCAAATATGATAGCAAATTGAGAATATTTAACACGAACACACCCCCCCCAAACTTTTTCGGATTGTAAATCCTAATAAAGTTTGGAAAAGTGGTAAAATAAAATTTGCTAGCACATAAAAAATAATGAATTTCAACTCTCAACTCTCAAACCAACTATTCATCATGATCATCTCAAAAATTCACTCCTCCAACTCTTCCTAATCCTATATGCTCAAAATCAACAAGCAATGATATCAAGAAAAATGGCCACAATACCAATTAGCACTCAAGCTTCCATTCCAACATAAAAATCAGTAAAACCAAAACTAAAAACCAAAAGAAATAAAGGATACGGATGGGTTGCCTCCCATCTAGCGCTTGGATTTAACGTCCCCTAGCCGGACGACTCTTAAGCTCAAGTAACATCAAGATCAATGAGGGTTGAGTGACTTACATCACTCAATTTCCTTCTACAAAAACCTGCTATCTTCATTACTTGTTTCACCCCTTATCTTCATTCACTTTTTAATTCTTGTCAAAAGGATCATCAACACTAAACTCACTTTTGAGATCAAAATTATTCACAATTACCTCTTCCTCATCTCGTATGAATTTGCTCACTTCCCCTCCCATCTTCTTTGGGGAACTCTTGGAATTACCATGGATTGAAAAAGTAGCTTTTTCACCATTCATTCCTAGAGTAACCTCTCCTCGCTTGATATTAATCAAGGCATCCGATGTAGCAAGAAAAGGACTCCCAAAAATGATCGGACTCTCAACATCTTCTTCAATATCTAGCACAACAAAGTCAACGGGATAAACAAACTTGCCCACATGAACGACCACATCCTCTATCAATCCTCTTGGTCTCACTTTTGAACCATCAGCCATTTGCAAACTCATTTTCGTTGGCTTCAAGTCATGCAAGCCCAACTCTTTGGCGATAAATAGTTGCATCATATTCACGCTTGCACCTAAATCACACAAGGACTTCATCTTCTTACTCTCTTTAATATGTGTCATGCCCTAAAATTCTAAGCATTTCAAATCAGTGGAAGTCTTAATTTTAAACATACGATTTAATAAAAATATCTTTTAGAACGTGCTCCCTTTATACTTGAAATAAAATTCTTTTCTTCGAAAATCCTTTTTGAACTAAAATCAGAGTAATAATTTAAAACAATTAAATCATACAATCAAAATAAATAACTCATCCAATACATCCATAGAATTCATAAAATATCATTGCAAATATTCATAACATTTTTCAATAATATTTACATGTGAATTAAACTTATTCTAATATCATTCAACACATAAGTCATCAATTAAATTATGCAATAACTCATAAATAATTCATGAACAGAAGTTGGTACCTAAAAATTTCGAACACAGCCTGGGTGTACTCATCAAAACCGAATGTGTATAAAAATAGTCCATTAACTAACACTAAATCCATTTTCTTTAATACTATTATCTTGCCAATCATCATAAGACCTCTAAATACTAAATTAATCATATTAAACATATTATAAGTACTTTCCACGAAAATCACTTTTTAGAACACATGAAAAGCTCGTAAAACAAAGTTATGGGACTAAATTCAAGCTGAAACTTTAAAACGATTTTCCTCCAGATTTTTATAACCAAAATACTCAATATTTTATTGCTATTAAACTGCCAAATTTTTGAAAATAGGCTGGGCATAAAATTGGTAATTTTAAAACAAGAATTTTGACGACTAGAATTACATAAAGGACTAAAATCAGTTTCTCGACTTCTACAGAGTAAAAACTCACGAAAATTGGTCAATATGCATTTTAAATCATGGAAAATATTCTGGTAAAATTTCATAATTTTTGGAGTTATAAAACTTAACTTATCGATCATGCAAAGTAAGGACAATAACTATTTCTTAAGAACAATTAAACACATAACTCGAACACTTAAGCATGCTTCTAAATTTGAACCATCAGCTGCCAACAAAATAAATAAGTCCATCAACTTAACTCCTTAAATTCATGCAATTTAACACCTAATCATAATAATAATAATACCTCATAAAATTTATAATAAAATCCCATAATTCATCAAACCATAATAAATCCTAAATCAAACATCTACGTGTCCATGCACTCAATGAAATAAAACATGCATACGTCAAATCTTGTGGCAAACATAAAGGTGCCAAAAATCTTAAATAAAACTCTTGCAACTTAATAAAATAAAAGCCTACTTGGTAATTAATAAAAATCTTCATTTTTTAACTTCTTTAACTCGCATCACATCCACCTTCCTCCGCATCGCCAATCTCGTCACCTTTACTCTTGAAAATCTGAAAATATAATTCGGTGAAGGGGTGAGCAATTATAAAATAATCACTCCGTGGGGATAGTTTAGTTCGAAGTCTAAATATAAAGGACATGTAAACGTGAAAACATACCAATCATTCTTAATCTTTGATACGACTTAAGCGTATCCCTCTTTGATACTAAATAAGAGCATCCATTCTTTGATACCACATAAGGATATCCATTCTTTGACACCACATAAGGGCATCCCTCTTTAGTACTACTTAAGAGCACTCATCTTTGACACCACATAAGGGCATCCCTCTTTAGCACATAAACACATAAACACATCAAACATAGTATTTAAAAATCGAACTAGAGTTACCACTTTTCACCGTTTAAACCCCCACCTTTTCTTGTCTTGAAAATATAGAAGTGTTGTACGTTGGCTTGCTAATTCCTTGCTCTAAGAACCCTCGAAAATCTGCCCTCCTTCTACTTCTACAAGCGTCTGAAAACTGGTTCTCTAACTTCAATACATGTCCGAATTTTGGTGCTAGGTGGCTGCCGATTTTCTTTGAATGTCTAAGGGTTTTGGGGCTAGATCAATACATATTTATAGAGTTGGAAAAAGTGTGTAGGGTTGGGGAAAGAGGGCTGGGAGAAATTATGAAGAAAAGGCAAGAAAATTGGCCCAATATTTTGGTATATCTCTATTTCCATACTTGGCAACTTATTTCCTTATTTAACAAATCCTTACCATCTCTTTATTCTTATGATACTTAACCTTCAAGCATATAATTCTCTTGCATAAGAATATGACTTATTTCCATAAATAAAGATACTAAAAATCAAAGTCTTATACTCTTAATATTTTCGAAAATTACTTAAGGTCTAAGACTCCTATTTTTCGACAATAATACTAATACTATCCCAAGTATTATTTAATCCTATTCTTGGTCAAATCCTCATAAAGTCAAATCCCTAAATTTAATTCCTCAATTACTAACATACCCTTAATGAATTAATACATAAGGAAAAACTATTCTTATATGACTAATACTGAAATCCCAATAATAATACTAGTCTCTCTTACTCTCAAATAAAATTCGTTACTTAATACTACTTAAGGGTCCAATTAATACTAATTGGGACAACTAATACTAAGCAATTAATTAAGAAATACTAAAGCTTAGCAACTTAAAGGACTAAACCTTAAATACAAACAAAACTCACGCCTAAAATAATAATTAAAGGACTAAAAAGCTGCTGCCTATGCGGGGTGTTACAACCTCACCACCTTTAAAAAATTTCGTCCTCGAAAATACTAATTTACCTTGCAAAACAAGCTCGGGGTATTTAGCCCTTAAATCCTATTCCTTTTCCCATGTCGCCTCTTCAATTCCATGGCGATTCCAACGTACCTTAATGAGATTAACTTCTCGATTCCTCAAATGATGAGTCTTTCTATCCAATACTTCAACGGGTATTTCTTCATAGGCTAAGTTCTTGTCCACTTCCAAAGACGAAAAGTCTAACACGTGACTAGGATCACGTACGTATTTCCTTAACATCGAAAGGTGAAAACGTTGAGAACGGCTGCAAGGCTTAGGGGCAAAGCTAGGCGATAAGCTAAACTCCCAACCTTTTCTAAGATCTCAAAAGGTCCTATAAAACGTGGTTGTAACTTCCCCTTGCGACCGAAACGAACAACTCCTTTGGTCAGCGATACCTTCAAGAAAACGTCCTCGTCCTTCTCGAAATGTAGGGGCTTCCTACGCTTGTCGGCATAAGACTTTTGAAGATCTTGGGCAGTATTCTCTCTCTAATCTTTTCAACAACCTTGACCGTCTTCTCCACTAACTCGGGCCCTAAAACGCGTCGTTCGCCAACTTCGTCCCAATACAAGGGAGATCTACAATGTCGTCCATACAAGGCTTTGTATGGAGCCATGCCAATTGTCGCTTGATAGCTGTTGTTGAAAGAAAACTCCCCTAAAGGTAAGTACATCTCTCAATTACCTTCAAAATCTAGGACACACGCCCGCAACATGTCTTCAAGTGTTTGGATCGTCCTCTCGGATTGACCGTCCGTTTGTGGGTGGAACGCCGTACTAAGGTTCATTCTTGTGCCCATGGCCGATTGCAAACTCTTCCAAAATTACGACGTAAAACGTGCATCTCTATCCGAAATGATTGAAACGGGGACTCCATGCAATCTCACAACTTCTTGGATATAGACTTGGGCAAGTTTATCCATACTCCACGTCATCTTCATAGGTAGAAAATGAGCCGACTTGGTTAGTCGATCCACAATAACCCATATAGCTTGATTCCCTTTTATCGATCGAGGTAATCCCATCACAAAGTCCATGGAAATGTGCTCCCACTTCCATTGAGGTATCTCTAACGGCTTCAACAAACCGGATGGCCTTTGATATTCCGCCTTAACTTGTTGACAAGTTAAACACTTCTCTACAAAATTAGCAATGTCGCCCTTCATGTTCCTCCACCAAAACATAATCCTTAAGTCCCTATACATCTTGGTTCCACCGGGGTGAACCGTATAAGGTGTACAATGAGCTTCCTCCATTATTTTCTTCTTCAATCCTTCATGGTTCGACACACATACCCTATTTTCGAACAAGAGGGCTCCATTCTCATCGATCATGAAACCCTTCATGCCTTTCTCCTTGATCCGCTTCTTCAACTTGGCGAGTGAAACATTCTCGTCTTGTGCTTCGGCGATCCGAGCTCGGAGGGTAGGTTGGATCGTCAAGGCTGCTAAGATGGCTTCCATCTCTTCGTTTGAATCGACAACTTCTAACTTTAGGCGTTCGAACTCCCTTGCCAAAATGTCTTGGCTCGTTAATGAAGACAACACGCCTCCCTTTCCGCTAAGTGCATCCGCGACCACGTTCGCCTTACCCGGATGATAGTTGATTGTGCAATCGTAGTCCTTGACTAACTCTAGCAAACGCCTTTGTCTCATGTTCAACTCCTTTTGAGTGAAAATGTACTTGAGGCTCTTATGATCGGTGAATATCTCGCACTTATTACCATAAAGATAATGTCTTCATATCTTCAATGCATGAACAACATCCGCTAACTCAAGATCATGCGTAGGATAGTTCATCTCATGCACCTTCAATTGCCTTGATGCGTACGCCACGACTTTCCCATGTTGCATCAAAACACATCCTAGTCCTTGCTTCGACGCGTCACTAAAGATAACGAAACCTTCCGTAGGATTGGGAATAATAAGGACTGGAGCCGACACTAATTTGTCCTTCAACTCTTGGAAACTCTTCTCGCATGCCTTGGACCACACGAACTTCTCTCCCTTGCAAGTTAACTTAGTTATCGGTGAGGCTATCTTTGCAAAGCCTTCAATAAATCGCCTATAGTATCCTGCCAAACCGAGAAAGCTACGAACCTCGTTCACATTAGTTGGATCCTTCCACTCGCTCACTGCTTCAACCTTGGATGCGTCTACTTCAACTCATTGGGCCGTGATCAAATGTCCTAGAAAGTTCACTCGGTCTAACCAAAACTCGCATTTGGTAAACTTTGCAAAAAATCTTTCTTGGCCCAAAACTTCTAGAACCGTCCTTAAGTGCTCTTCATGTTGCTCCTTACTCCTTGAATAGATAAGAATGTCATCAATGAACACTATGATGAACCGATCTAAGAAAGGGTGAAAGACACGGTTCATCAAGTCCATGAAAACAGCTGGCGCGTTGCTCAAACCGAACGGCATCACTACGAACTCGTAATGCCCATAGCGTGTTTGAAAGGCGGTCTTCGTTCTATCTCCTTCCTTGATCTTCAATTGGTGATAACCCGATCTCAAGTCAACCTTTGAGAACACACTCGCTCCCCTTAGTTGATCGAACAAGTCTTCAATTCTTGGCAACGGGTACTTGTTCTTTATCGTGAGCCGATTAAGCTCTCGATAGTTAATGCACATCCTCCACGATCCGTCCTTCTTCTTGACGAATAAAGCTGAAGCTCCCCATGGCGAAATGCTTGGTTAGATGAACTTCTTATCCAACAACTCTTGTAATTGCATCTTTAACTCCTCGAGTTCCTTCGGCGCCATACGATAGGGTGCTTTCGAAATTGGGGCAGCTCCCGGCACTAGATCTATTGTAAATTCCACTCGTCGGTCGGGTGGAATTCCGGATAACTCCTCGGGAAACACGTCAACAAATTCGTTAACAACGGCAACATCTTCTATGTTCACCTCCTTCACGTTCTTGCCCATCACTTGGACGAGATATCCGTCACATCCATCCTCTTGAAGAATTTCAATAGATCGCATCGCGGTGATGATCAAATTATGTGTACTTGGTCGGGAACCAAAGTATGTTAACTCCTCTCCGCTTGGCAACTTGAGCGTCACTTCACTCTTCTCGCAATCGATAGTGGATTGGTACTTAGCTAGCCAATCCACACCAAGAATGACATCGAATTGTCCCATCTCGATCACGTGTAACTCTCCCTCAAAACTTCTCCCACAAATCTCAAGTTTCGCACTCGACAAAACATTATTCGTAAAAATAGCCTTTCCCGAAGGGTTACTAACTTCTAAGGGACTAACACTATCAACTAACTCACAACCAATCTTCCTAAGCTACTTAAAATACTACGCTTCCGCTGCGCTACTCTGATATAACCTCAAAATCCTATCCATTGACGAAAACCACTCCTCAACAGCGTCCGGTCCGTCCCGCCCATTAAAGATAGCAGGCTTGTACCTCATAAATTGTTCAACTACTTGCACGGTAGTGTTAAGCATAGGTGCTGCGTTATGGATCACGGGGTTAGCTTGAGGGCGACCCCTTCTATCCGCGTGTCCATCAGAATCATTAGGGTCATGGATCGGGTCACTTCTCGGAGGCATCTAAAATAAAAAGCCCCGCAAGATGGAGATATTGCTTAGCTGATCTTAATAAATTTAATAAAATGGTCCTACAACCCAACATACTTAAACGCTTCTAAACATTCCTTACTAGACATTCGTACTCGTCATAAATCTAAATCATAACACTCCTAAGCCATTGTACAAGCACAACATTTCATAAAACATTTTTCATAAAACATTTTCTTAAAACATTTTTCTTTTAAAACATTTTCTTTTCGAAAAACCTTGAAAATAATTTCTTAAAACATTTGACCAAAGAGTAGTCCTTCATAACTTTTCATAAATCTTTCATGACTAGGTCATGCCATTTAACATTCATCATTCCTTTGAATAAACCTTTCACTTGAAACATCATACTTGAGCTTTCGAAAACTTACATGCTTTAGGAGTCGGAGATGGCTACGGCGGTGGCAATGGATGGAGCTTTCTCTTTTTATTAAACTTTTTCATGACACCATTCCATAAAAACTTTGCATACAATCACATAAGGCACATAAAAATATTTTATTTTTACAAGTCTACAAGAACGTAAACCTGCTCTGATACCACACTGTCACGCCCTAAAATTCTAAGCATTTCAAATCAGCGGAAGTCTTAATTTTAAACATACAATTTAATAAAAATATCTTTTAGAACGTGCTCCATATATACTTGAAATAAAATTCTTTTCTTTGAAAATCCTTTTTGAACTAAAATCAGAGTAATAATTTAAAACAATTAAATCATACAATCAAAATAAATAACTCAACCAATACATCCGTAGAATTCATAAAATATCATTGCAAATATTCATAACATTTTTCAATAATATTCACATGTGAATTAAACTTATTCTAATATCATTCAACACATAAGTCATCAATTAAATCATGCAATAACTTATAAATAATTCATGAACAGCAGTTGGTACCTAAAACTTTCGAAAACAGCCTGGGTGTACTCATCAAAACCGAATGTGTATAAAAATAGTTCATTAACTAATACTAAATCCATTTTCTTTAATACTATTATCTTGCCAATCATCATAAGACCTCTAAATACTCAAATAAATCATATTAAACATATTATAAGTACTTTCCACGAAAATCACTTTTTAGAACACATGAAAAGCTCGTAAAACAAAGTTATGGGACTAAATTAAAGCAGAAACTTTAAAACGATTTTCCTCCAGATTTTTATAACCAAAATACTCAATATTTTATGGCTATTAAACTGCCAAATTTTCGAAAATAGGCTGGGCATAAAATCGGTATTTTTAAAACAAGAATTTTGACGACTAGAATTACATAAAGGACTAAAATCAGTTTCTCGACTTCTACTACGTAAAAACTCACGAAAATTGGTCAATATGCATCTTAAATCATGGAAAATATTCTGGTAAAATTTCATAATTTTTGGAGTTGTAAAACTTAACTTATCGATCATGCAAACTAAGGACAATTACTATTTCTTAAGAACAATTAAACACATAACTCGAACACTTAAGCATGCTTCTAAATTCGAACCATCAGCTGCCAACATAATAAATAAGTCCATCAACTTAACTCCTTAAATTCATGAAATTTAACACTTAATCATAATAATAATAATACCTCATAAAATTTATAATAAAATCCCATAATTCATCAAACCATAATAAATCCTAAATCAAACATCTACGTGTCCATGCACTCAATGAAATAAAACATGCATACGTCAAATCTTGTGGCAAATATAAAGGTGCCCAAAATCTTAAATAAAACTCTTGCAACTTAATAAAATAAAAGCCTACTTGGTAATTAATAAAAATCTTCATTCTTTAACTTCTTTAACTCGCATCACATCCACCTTCCTCCGCATCGCCAATCTCGTCACCTTTACTCTTGAAAATCTGAAAATAAAATTCGGTGAAGGGGTGAGCAATTATAAAATTATCACTCCGTGGGGATAGTTTAGTTCGAAGTCTAAATATAATGGACATGTAAACGTGAAAACATACCATTCATTCTTAATCTTTGATACGACTTAAGCGTATCCCTCTTTGATACTACATAAGAGCATCCATTCTTTGATACCACATAAGGATATCCATTCTTTGACACCACATAAGGGCATCCCTCTTTAGTACTACTTAAGAGCACTCATCTTTGACACCACGTAATGGCATCCCTCTTTAGCACATAAACACATAAACACATCAAACATAGTATTTAAAAATCGAACTAGAGTTACCACTTTTCACCGTTTAAACCCCCACCTTTTCTTGTCTTGAAAATATATAAGTGTTGTACGTTGGCTTGCTAATTCCTTGCTCTAAGAACTCTCAAAAATCTGCCCTCCTTCTACTTCTACAAGCTGCTGAAAACTGGTCCTCTAACTTCAATACATGGCCGAATTTTGGTGCTAGGTGGCTGCCGATTTTCTTGGGGTGTCTAAGGGTTTTGGGGCTTGATCAATACATACTTTTTTATAGAGTTGGAAAAAGTGTGTATGGTTGGAGAAAGAGGGCTGGACGAAATTCTGAAGAAAAGGCAAGAAAATTGGCCCAATATCTTGGTGTATCTCTATTTCCATACTTGGCAACTTATTTCCTTATTTAACAAATCTTTACCATCTCTTTATTCTTATGATACTTAACCTTCAGGCATATAATTCTCTTGCATAAGAATATGCCTTATTTTCCATAAATAAAGATACTAGAAATCAAAGTCTTATACTCTTAATATTTTCGAAAATTACTTAAGGTCTAAGACTCCTATTTTCGAAAATAATACTAATACTATCCCAAGTATTATTTAATCCTATTCTTGGTCAAATCCTCATAAAGTCAAATCCCTAAATTTAATTCCTCAATTACTAACATACCCTTAATGAATTAATGCTTAAGGAAATACTATTCTTAGAGGACTAATACTAAAACCTCAACAATAATATTGGTCTCTCTTACTCGCAAATAAAATTTGAAACTTAATACTACTTAAGGGTCCAATTAATACTAATTGGGACAACTAATACTAAGCAATTAATTAAGAAATACTAAAGCTTAGCAACTTAAAGGACTAAACCATAAACACACACAAAACTCAAGCCTAAAATAATAATTAAAGGACTAAAAAGCTGCTGCCTATGCGGGGTGTTACAATATGGAAACTCAATGTAAAACTCCCCGGATCTCTAAGCTTTTGTGGTAGATGATTTATTATCAACTCACTACTCTCTCGAGTGAGCTTGACCATTTCCGGTTCATTATTTTTCTTCTTCTTTGCCATAGCATCCCTCAAGAACCTTGTATAATTTGGCATTTCCTCAATAGCTTCATGAAAAGGCATCTTTCAGTACAACTTTTGGAAAAGTTCAAAGAACTTCTTAAATCGATCATCAAGTTTATCTTTCAACCCTTTTGAAATTTCCACCTTTCTTTCTTTTTCCACTTTCCCTTCTTCCACTTTTCTTTCCACACCCCCTATATTACCTACCCCCTCAACTTTATCTATCTTTCCCTTATCTTTTTTATTCATCCTTTCTTCTACCCCCAAGCTTTTCTCATTATCCTTCACCAATTTCACATTCTCGCCACAAAATGCTTCCTCCATTATCTCATCATGAAACATTTTTAAAGGACAATTCTCTACCACCTTCTTTGCAACCTCCAAACAAGAAATTGAATTGCAATGCTCACGAGGATTAATTTTAGTGGTAGAAGGGAATTTACCTTTATTGACTTGTGGACTTAAGGACGAAGCAATTCGCCCGATTTGAAACTCCAAGCTCTTGATTTGGTTTCCTTGTGAGTTTCACAAATCATCGAACTTCTTATTCATCTCACTGCTTATCTTTCTAAATTCCACTCTCATATCTTCCATATTCTTCAAAATCAATGCCAAGGTGTCTTCTACACTCCCTTTACCCTCGTTATGAGGTGGCTTCGACCCCGGATCAATCCCTTGTGGCAATTGAATTGCACCCTTAGGATTAGAGTATGAAAAGTTCTCATGCCTTCTATTAGGGTTGTAAGGAGGATTTCCTTGATACAGATATGGACTTTCTTGTTGTCTAAAAGGTGGAGCGACATATAACCTTTGATTACTTGGAAAATAATTGTTGTATTAAGGACGACCCATGTATTTCACTTCTTCTTGAGTAGAGGTGGTGGAAGGAGGAATACTTTAAACAACACTTACTTGCATAGGAGCTGTAGCTTGGTTTTGGTAACTCAACACATTCAACACATTCTTCATATTTTCCTCAAGAAGGGTAACTCGATCACCCATTCCACTATTGGCTTCTCTTTGGAAAGTATCATTTGCAGCAATGTTGTCGATGATCTCGTTCACTTGTCGAACGGTCTTTGTCCAAACCGAACCTCCAGCATAAGAATTCAAGTAATTCTTGTCTCCTTCATGCAATCCAATGGTAATTGTCAAAAGTTTATCTTCATCCCTCAAACCATGTTGAGGGCAAGCCAACAACAAGGTTTGGTACCTCTCCCAAGCACTAGATATGGTTTCTCTCGTCTTTTGTCAGAAATTCTTTATCTCTTCCCTCGCCTTTAGCATCTTTGATGGAGGGTAAAATTTCTTGTGGAATTGGGAGCTCGACTCCTCCTATGTCGTAGCTTTAGGATTCATAGATCGAATCCAAGTTTTGGCTCTCCCGGTCAAGGTAAAGTTGAAGAAACAGAGCTTCTTCTCATTATCCGACATCCCCTTATACTTGATCGTGTCACATAGCTCCATAAAGTTGTTTAGATGAGCATTTGGATCTTCTCGATCACTTGATCCTTCAAAAGGAGATTCTTTTAACAGCTTCAAGAGATTTGTATTAAGCTCAAACTTTTCAGCATCAATTGGTGGTCTTTCGATCCCATCATATTGTCCGTTCACCCTCGGCTCAAAGTAGTCACGGAGTAGTGGTTCATTGTTTTGATGTGGGTTTACAATTTGTGGTCTTGGATGTTGTCACGCCCTAAAATTCTAAGCATTTCAAATCAGCGGAAGTCTTGATTTTAAACAAATAATTTAATAAAAATATCTTTTAGAACGTGCTGCCTTTATACTTGAAATAAAATTCTCTTCTTTGAAAATCCTTTTTGAACTAAAATCAGAGTAATAATTTAAAACAATTAAATCATAAAATCAAACAAATAACTCATCCAATACATCCATAGAATTCATAATTTATCATTGCAAATATTCATAACATTTTTCAATAGTATTCACATGTGAATTAAACTTATTCTATTATCATTAAACACATAAGTCATCAATTAAATCATGCAATAACTCATAAATAATTCATGAACAGCAGTTGGTACCTAAAACTTTCGAAAACAGCCTGGGTGTACTCATCAAAACTGCATGTGTATAAAAATAGTCGATTAACTAATACTAAAACCATTTTCTTTAATAATATTATCTTGCCAATCATCATAAGACCTCTAAATACTCAAATAAATCATATTAAATATAATATAAGTACTTGCCACGAAAATCACTTTTTAAAACACATGAAAAGCTCGTAAAACAAAATTATAGGACTAAATTCAAGTTGAAACTTTAAAACGATTTTCCTCCAGATTTTTATGACCAAAATACTCAATATTTTACGGCTATTAACTGCCAAATTTTCGAAAATAGGCTGGGCATAAAATCGGTATTTTTAAAACAAGAATTTTGACGACTAGAATCACATAAAGGACTAAAATCAGTCTCTCGACTTCTACTCAGTAAAAACTCACGAAAATCGGTCAATATGCATCTTAAATCATGGCAAACATTCTGGTAAAATTTCATAATTTTTGGAGTTATAAAATTTCTTAATTTCCGGATTGACCGTCCGTTTGTGAGACTTCTCCAAAACTGCGATGTGAAACGTGCATCTCTATCTGAAATGATTGAAATGGAGACTCCATGCAATCTCACCACTTCTTGGATATAGACTTGGGCCAGTTTATCCATACTCCACGTCATCTTCATAGGTAGAAAATGAGCCGACTTGGTTAGTCGATCCACAATAACTCATATAGCTTGATTCCCTTTTATCGATCGAGGTAATCCCATCACAAATTCCATGGAAATGTGCTCCCACTTCCATTGAGGTATCTCTAACGGCTTCAACAAACCGGATGGCCTTTGATGTTCTTCCTTAACTTGTTGACAAGTTAAACACTTCTCTACGAAATTAGCAATGTCGCCCTTCATGTTCCTCCACCAAAACATAGTCCTTTCGGCTAAGTGCATCCACGACCACGTTCGCCTTACCCGGATGATAGTTGATTGTGCAATCGTAGTCCTTGACTAACTCTAGCCAACGCCTTTGTCTCATGTTTAACTCCTTTTGCGTGAAAATGTTCTTGAGGATCTTATGATCGGTGAATATCTCGCACTTAGTACCATAAAGATAATGTCTCCATATCTTCAATGCATGAATAACAGCAGCTAACTCAAGATCATGCGTAGGATAGTTCATCTCGTGCACCTTCAATTGCCTTGATGCGTACGCCACGACTTTTCCATATTGCATCAAAACATATCCTAGTCCTTGCTTCGACGCGTCACTAAAGATAATGAAACCTTCCGTAGGATCGGGAATAATAAGGACTGGAGCCGACACTAATTTGTCCTTCAACTCTTGGAAACTCTTCTCGCATGCCTTGGACCACACGAACTTATCTCCCTTGCGAGTATACTTACTCATCAGTGAGGCTATCTTTGCAAAGCCTTCAATAAATCACCTATAGTATCCCGCCAAACCGAGAAAGCTACGAATCTCGTTCACATTTGTTGGAGCCTTCCACTCGCTCACGGCTGCAACCTTGGATGCGTCTACTTCAACTCCTTGGGCGGTGATCACATGTCCTAAAAAGTTCACTCGGTCTAACCAAAACTCGCATTAGGTAAACTTTGCAAATAATCTTTCTTGGCGCAAAATTTCTAGAAATGTCCTTAAGTGCTCTTCATGTTGCTCAAACCGAACGGCATCACTACGAACTCGTAATGTCCATAGCGTGTGCGAAAGGCGGTCTTCGCTCTATCTCCTTCCTTGATCTTCAATTGGTGATAACCGGATCTCAAGTCAACTTTTGAGAACACGCTCGCTCCCCTTAGTTGATCGAACAAGTCTTCAATTCTTGGCAACGGGTACTTGTTCTTTATCGTGAGCCGATTAAGCTCTCGATAGTCAATGCACATCCTCCACGATCCGTCCTTCTTCTTGACGAATAAAACTAGCGCTCCCCATGGTGAAACGCTTGGTTGGATGAACTTCTTATCCAACAACTCTTGTAATTACATCTTTAACTCCTCGAGTTCCTTCGGCGCCATACGATAAGGTTCTTTCGAAATTGGGGCAGCTCCCGGCACTAGATCGATTGTAAAATCCACTTGTTGGTCGGGTGAAATTCCGGGTAACTCCTCGGCAAATACGTCAACGAATTCGTTAACAACGGCAACATCTTCTATGTTCACCTCCTTCACGTTCGTGCCCATCACTTGGACGAGATATCCTTCACATCCTTCCTTTTGAAGCAATTCAATAGCTCACATCGCGGTGATGATCAAATCATGTGTACTTGGTTGGGAACCAAAGTATGTCAACTCCTCTCCGCATGGCAACTTGAGCGTCACTTCCCTCTTCTCACAATCGATAGTGGCGTGGTACTTAGCTAGCCAATCCATACCAAGAATGACATCGAATTGTCCCATCTCGATCACGTGTAACTCTCCCTCAAGACTTCTCCCACAAATCTCAAGTTTCGCACTTGACAAAACCTTACTCGTAAAAGCAGCCTTTCCCGAAGGGATACTAACTTCTAAGGGACTAACACTATCAACTAACTCACAACCAATCTTCCTAAGCTACTTAAAATACTACGCTTCCGCTGCGCTACTCTGATATAACCTCAAATTCCTATCCATTGACCGAAACCACTCCTCAACAGCGTCCGGTCCGTCCCGCCCGTTAAAGATAGCAGGCTTGTACCTCCTAAATTGTTCAACTACTTGCACGGTAGTGTTAAGCATAGGTGCTACGTTATGGACCACGGGGTTAGCTTGAGGGCGACCCCTTCTATCCGCGTGTCCATCAGAATCATTAGGGTCTAGGGTCGGGTCACGTCTCGGAGGCATCTAAAACGAAAGATCCCGCAAGATGGAGATATTGCTTAGCTGATCTTAATAAATTAAATAAAACGGTCCTACAACCCAACATACTTAAACGCTTCTAAACATTCCTTACTAGACATTCGTACTCGTCATAAATCTAAATCATAACATTCCTAAGCCATCGTACAAGCACAACATTTCATAAAACATTTTCTCAAAACATTTTTCTTTTAAAACATTTTCTTTTCGAAAAACCTTGAAAAGAATTTCTTAAAACATTTGACCAAAGAGTGGTCCTTCATAACTTTTCATAAATCCTTCATGACTAGGTCATGCCATTTAACATTCATCATTCCTTTGAATAAACCTTTCACTTGAAACATCATACTTGAGCTTTCGAAAACTTACTTGCTTTAGGACTCGGAGATGGCTACGGCGGTGGCGATGGATGGAGCTTTCCCTTTTTATTAAACTTTTTCATGAAACCATTCCATAAAAACATTGCATACAATCACATAAGGCACATAAAAAAATTTTATTTTTACAAGTCTACAAGAACGTAGACCTGCTCTGATACCACACTGTCACGCCCTAAAATTCTAAGCATTTCAAATCAACGGAAGTCTTGATTTTAAGCAAATAATTTAATAAAAATATCTTTTAGAACGTGCTCCCTTTATACTTGAAATAAAATTCTCTTCTTTGAAAATCCTTTTTGAACTAAAATCAGAGTAATAATTTAAAACAATTAAATCATACAATCAAAATAAATAATTCATCCAATACATCCATAGGATTCATAATATATCATTGCAAATATTCATAACATTTTTCAATATCATTCAACACATAAGTCATCAATTAAATCATGCAATAACTCATAAATAATTCATGAACAACAGTTGGTACCTAAAACTTTAAAAAACAGCCTGGGTGTACTCATCAAAACCGAATGTGTATAAAAATAGTCCATTAACTAATACTAAATCCATTTTCTTTAATACTATTATCTTTCCAATCATAATAAGACCTCTAAATACTCAAATAAATGATATAATACAAGTACTTGCCACGAAAATCACTTTTTAAAACACATGAAAAGCTCGTAAAACAAAGTTATAGGACTAAATTCAAGATGAAACTTTAAAACGATTTTCCTCCAGATTTTTATGACCAAAATACTCAATATTTTATGGATATTAAACTGCCAAATTATCGAAAATAGGCTGGGCATAAAATCGGTATTTTTAAAACAAGAATTTTGATGACTAGAATCACATAAAGGACTAAAATCAGTTTCTTGACTTCTACTAAGTAAAAACTCACAAAAAATTGGTCAATATGCATCTTAAATCATGGAAAACATTCTGGTTAAATTTCATAATTTTTTGAGTTATAAAACTTAACTTATCGATCACGGAAACTAAAGATAATAACTATTTCATAAGAACAATTAATCACATAAATTAACACTTAAGCATGCATAATAAATTCGAACCATCAGCTGCCAACATAATAAATAAGTCAATCAACTTAACTCCTTAAATTCATGCAATTTAACACTTAATCATAATAATAATAATAATACCTCATAAAATTTATAATAAAATCCCATAATTCATCAAACCATAATAAATCCTAAATCAAACATCTACGTGTCCATGCACTCAATGAAATAAAACATGCATACGTCAAATCTTGTGGCAAACATAAAGGTGCCGAAAATCTTAAATAAAACTCTTGCAACTTAATAAAATAAAAGCCTACTTGGTAATTAATAAAAATCTTCATTCTTTAACTTCTTTAACTCGCATCACATCCACCTTCCTCTACATTGCCAATCTCGTCACCTTTACTCTTGAAAATCTGAAAATATAATTCGGTGAAGGGGTGAGCAATTATAAAATTATCACTCCGTGGGGATAGTTTAGTTCGAAGTCTAAATATAATGGACATGTAAACGTGAAAACATACCAATCATTCTTAATCTTTGATACGACTTAAGCGTATCCCTCTTTGATACTAAATAAGAGCATCCATTCTTTGATACCACATAAGGATATCCATTCTTTGACACCACATAAGGGCATCCCTCTTTAGTACTACTTAAGAGCACTCATCTTTGACACCACATAAGGGCATCCCTCTTTAGCACATAAACACATAAACACATCAAACATAGTATTTAAAAATCGAACTAGAGTTACCACTTTTCACCGTTTAAACCCCCACCTTTGATTGCTTGAAAAGAAAAGAAGTGTTGTACGTTGGCTTGACTAATCCTTGTGCTCGAATCCTACTCCTTTCCTCACTAAAGACTGCCGAGACTTGCTCTCTTTCTACCTCTACAAGCTGCTGGAAAAACTGGTCCTATAGCTTCATATGTTGTCCGAATTTTGGTTCTAGAGGCTGCCGATTTTTTTTGGGTGTCTAGGGGTCTTAGGGACTTGATCAATACATATTTATAGAGTTGGAAAAGTAGGGTTTGGGGCTGCATAAAGGGGCTGGCCGAATTTCACAAAGGAGGAAAGAAATTGGCCCATAATCTTGGTGTATCTCTATTTCCATACTTCGCAACTTATTTCCTTATTTAATAGATCCTTACTAACTCTTTATTCTTATGATACTTAACCTTCAAGCATGTACAATTCTCTTGCATAAGAATATGACTTATTTCCACAAATAAAGATACTAGAAATCAAAGTCTTATACTCTAACTATTTTTGAAAATTACTTAAGGTCTAAGACTCCTATTTTTCGAAAATAATACTAATACTATCCTAAGTATTATTTAATCCTATTCTTGGTCAAATCCTCATAAAGTCAAATTCCAAAATTTAATTCCTCAATTACTAACATGCCCTTAATGAATTAATACTTAAGGATATACTATTCTTAGGGGACTAATACTAAAACCTCAACAATAATATTATTCTCTCTTACTTCTAATAAAATTTGAAACTTAATACTACTTAAGGGTCAAATTGATACTAATTGGGACAACTAATACTAAGAAATTAATTAAGAAATACTAAAGTTTAGCAACTTAAAGGACTAAACCTTAAACACACACAAAACTCATGCCTAAAATAATAATTAAGGGACTAAAAGCATCTGCCAATGCGGGGTGTTACAGATGTTGAGGTGGTGGTGGGTATGGGTAATATGGGAAATTATGTGGTGGTGGTGGGTAATATGGTTAGTTAATTGGGTAATTTGGATAGTTGGGATATTGAGATGGGTAGTAAGGTTGATTTGGTGGTTGATAAGGTTGGTATGGATGTGGTATAGGTTGTGGTTGTGGAATCTCTCTTTGAGCCAAGTGCTCTTCTCCTTGATACACTTGTCCTCTCAATGGTTCATCTTTTGTAATCTCATCTCGAGCTTCATTCATATTATTCTCCATAGTAGTTTGATTCAAACGAGCTTCTCTCATTCTTCTTCGTAGGCTATTCTCAAGATCCGATCCAAAGGGTAGTAAATCTCTCCCCTTGACTCCTCGTGTGCATATACCTACAAAGAGACAAGTATCAAAACTCTCACAATAGTAACCAATCGAAAATAAAGGAAACAAAAAACAACCAAACAAACAAGCCGTCTCCCCTGCAACAGCGCCAAAAACTTGTTTGCCCAAAAGGTGTCCACATGCAAGTGTACGTGGTCGCTATATAATCGTGGCAAGATTGACCAAGTTTAATATTTATCGAACACAGGGAGATAGGGATTTGTAAGGAAAATTGTTGTTTCAATTCGATAGCAAACAAAGCAATAAAGGGGAAAGGTATCTATTGTCTACTAATGCGTCAAAAGAGTAAACTACCTATCACCTTGGGTTGCAAAGTGAGCAAGTGTGAGAGATATGTGCTAGTGTACTATCCTATGTTTCACATGGTGAGGTATCACTTTATCATGCAATGAGGTATTGTACATTCAATTGGCAAGTCACTCTAACATGTAAAAGGTCTCCCTAAATACACATTAAAACCTCTAATTGTTCTTCCTATTCACTAATGATAGTTCTCACTATATTAGGAATTTAATCAAACACTTAGCATGCATTGGCCTAATTACAAGAATATTTAGGAAAATAGCCCTACTCTCGTATGAGACTAACTCCCTAATGGCCCTTTCAATCAATTATGCATTCCAAGCATTCATGCAATCCAACATTTTAGAGAATTGATCATACAACATCTCATAGCATTCAAAAGATCAACATGTTCACCACATTACTCCATAGGAATCATACACCAACACATAAAGGAATTAGCCAATGGCTAATTTGGTAAACAAAGAGAAATTGAACTAACTACAATCATCATTATGCAGGAATTATAAAGAGTATACAAGAATTTACCTATTACAATGAAAATTTGAAAGATACAAATTACCTCCAAAAGCTAAAAATCGATCCAGTAATGGAAATTGAAATTCAAACGGTAGAAATGTAGCTCTAGCTATTACAAGAATGCAAGAATAAACGGATTGAAAATCCGAATGGTAGATCAAAAGTTATCATAGAAATTGGAAGTAGGAATCTAAGAACCCAAATGGAAACTACCTCTAATGAAAAGTATCTCCTTGGAAATCTGATATGGGAGTATATAAAGTATCCTTGGATCATTTACTAAGATGCCCCTCATTAAAACATGCGAAAATACAAAAATGGACCTGAAAATCCAAAAATCCGAACTGCCGCTCGACCACAAGTTTGGAGGCTGCCGAGCTCACTCACGCGCCTTGGTCGTGTGAGGTGCAAATCTTCCGATCTTGAGCTACATAGCTGCCGAGCACTCTGGTCACGCGCTCACGTGCGCGGAAGCTGCCGATCCAGTAAGGCTTTCACGTGACTCCCGTTGAGGTGCTGCTGACTGCAAGTATATGTCCTGCTGAGTTGCATCCTTAGCTCGGGTCACGCTTGACTTTCCTTGTTCTTGTCATATCTTGAGCTCTAGAACTCCGATTGACTCGATTCTTCTTTCGTTGTGACTCTCTCTTCAAACTCTTCAACATGGAACATCAAATGCTTCCATTGGCTCAACTCCAGATTTTAGGACTTTTCTCCATCTTACTTGTTTCTTCCTCATTTTGCTCGTTTTCACCTACAATTACAACTTTCTAGCCAAAAAGGGTTAAATACACAAAGTATAGCATAATAGGGTCAAATATGAACATAATATCACCAAAAGCATATAGAAATGGACCCTAAAACATGCAATTATGACCCTAATCAAAGCCTATGAGATTTGTGAAGAAAAGTTGGAGGAGGAAGATGGGAGTAATTTAGATGATGAAGTTGAAGTGGAGGAGGAAGAAGAGGATGATTCAAGAGGAGGAATGGAGAAAGAACTAGAAGAGGAAGATGAATGTCCACTCATGGACATGAGCTTCATGGACGAAAAACAATAAAATGAAGTGGAAGAGAAGCCTACAATTGAAATGAGCATTTCTCTACCCTTGAACTCTTCTTCTTGTGATTTAGTTGATAATATTGTTTATTATGAATTTGTCTTACCTCCTGAATTGATTAATGATAAGATTGAATTGAAAATCCTCTTGAAATTTTTTGATAATAGGAGATATGGGTGGATTGGTTTGAGAAGAGAAGATGAATATGCGTGTGCTTATAAGTATAAAATGATAAGGAAAGTAGGTGTTTGGGGTAGAAATCCTACATGTTTCCTTAGTAATGATGCTTTGAAGTTGATGTTTCATGGGAAAAATGATAAATATCTTTGGCCAGTTAGCTAACATTGGTATCGTCCGAATTGGGGACTTTAAATCCAAGCGCTAGATGAACCCATCTAAAAATTTTTTGTTTACTTGTTTAAATTTGTAGTTTAGAAAGTTTTGTTTGTGTGTTTGATTTGATTTTGGATTAGGAAGTAAGATGTGCTATGTTCATCATTGATTATCATTGTGATCTTGTACACTCTTCTCTCATGATTTTACTTGTGCTTAATTGGTAGTAAGTTGGGAAATTCGTATTGAAATGGTAGGATAGGTATTGGGTAGTGTTGTGCTTGCTAGTACTTGGATGTGTGCTTAATTGCTTAGATTATGCTATATATGACATTTTCTTTCCACACTTTTTGGATTTACAATCCGAAAAAGTTTGGGGGGTGTGATCATTCTTCATATGGGCTATTTGATAATAATTGATGATGTTTGTGGTGGTTTGGTATTATTTGAAGTGGTGTAGGAAAAATAAAATTCGAAAATGTGGACAAATGGTCCTGACCGAGCGCAGGCCTTAGGACGTCCGAACCACGATGCACGAGGGTCCAAGTCATTGGCTACGGCTCCGGCGGAAAAAAGAGCTCGACCAGAGAGCAAGGTTCACGTCCGAGCGGCCATCTTCAGTCGTCTGAGCGGCGGTCAACACGTGACCAAGCACGGTAGTCGAGGTGAGTCTTTTTTACCACTTTTCTTGCTTTGACCACTACATTCCACACACCTATATTCCACACACAAACACACACTTCACACCACACTCTTGCACACACATTCTCTCAAGAACCTAAGGAAGAAGGAGGAGAAATTCTTGCTACATCAAATTCTTCATTTCATTTCTTCAATTCCTACCAAAGGTATGTTATTCTCATTCCCTACTTACTATTTCTTGTATTTTAGAATCAATTCCATGGTGTAATTAGTGGGAATTAGAAATCCTATGTTTAGTGTTCTTGAGCTTGAATTGAGGATTTGTGATTCTAAGCATGTTTTTATGGAATTTTTGATAGAAATGAGCTATATTGTTGATGGGTAATCTATTGGGAGCCCAATTGCATGCTTATATTGATGATTCTTGAGTTAATTGAAGTTGAAATTTTTGAGGTTAGGCTTAGCTACGAATTTTGGATTATTTTTGTGCAAAAATTGAATTTATATCATGAAGTCATGTTGTTGCTTGATGCTATGAGCTCTATTTGCTATGGGTTGAATTAAATTTCTTTATTCACCTATGAAGTATGCTTATCTGAGATTGAATTGTTGAAAAGCATGAGCATGAGTAGTGAAATTGCATGAATAATTCAAAGTTTCTTATAGTGACCATAAGATTCCTACTTAGCTTGCTTAGTGAATGAGTGTAGACATTATACTTGAGTTATTTGTATTACCTTTTGCTCATACCTTGTATTTGTGTAGGAGATGTCACACAAAGGAAAATGTAAGGCCTCGAGCTCAAGAACTAAGAAGGTCCGAATTGAGAATGATGAAATGCTAGAGGAAGAATGCTTCGAAAATTATAGTTTCAAGCCATCATCAATGGGATTCTCTTTTGGGGAAAATGTTGATTACTTCAACAAGTTTGAGATGATTGTCAACATAGAGTTCCACAGCTCAGAGTACTTCCATAAGGAGACGGTCAAGTCTCTAAGATTTGGAGAGGATGTTGAGGAACTATTTCACAACATTGGTTGGAGTGGGTTGCTACACATTAAAGACAACTCTTACTCAAAGCTAAACATCGAGTTTCTTAGCACCTTCAAAGTCAAGGAGGTATGTGGGATTCCGACTAGGATTTACTTGTGAATTGATAATCGAGTTCATAACATTACTACTCAAGAAGTCAACCGAGCTTTCGGTTGTGAAGAGGAGATTCCATCGACCAACTTCTATGACAAGGACCGATTTGTGAGGGAGCAAGAATTTTGGAAGGCGATTGCAAGAGATAAGGATCTAGACTTCCTAGCTCAACATTCTAAGGCAACCCAAATTGCCAACCCCATCTTCGTATATGTGCAAAAAGTTCTAGCCAACACGGTTTTTGCTAGATACGAGACGGGGGGAGTGCGAAATGAAGAGCTTTATATTCTCTTTTCGAAGACAAAGAGTTTGAAGGCCAATTTTGCGGCCTACTTTTGCATGAATCTCTCTCACCAGTACACAAAGGTCAATTGTGCTTATGGAGGAATGATTACTCACCTAGCTAGGTGCTTAGGATGGGAGCCGAGAGAGGATGGAAAGAGCTTTTCTTACCTTGAATTGAGTTATTTGACTAGGATTCATGTGCTTACAAAGAAGAAGAGGACACATTGTCCCAAGAATAGGTCATCCGGTGATTTGCCATTTCCTCTTGTGGATTACGATGCCATCACTATCAAGGATGAGGGAAATTGGAGCTTGGACAGCCCGATTCACTTTGACATAGCCCGTATGTTTCATCAAGGTAAGAAGAAGATCACGAAGAGAGCAAGAGGAGAAACAAGTGCAAGAAGGGAAATAGAAATGGAGCAAGTTGATGAGGAAGAGGAGTATGAGAGAGGAAGTACACAAGGAGAAAGGGTAGAAGCTATAATGCTTGGGGTCAAGAGATTACATCTCTTAGGACCGATGTTTCGGCCCTTCGGTTGGACAATTCTGTTCTCCGCTCGGATGTGATGAACTTGAATGACAACTATCGTACTCTAAATACGAATGTTGCTTCAATTAGTAGAGATGTGAGCTCTATTCAATCAAACATGATGACCATGGGCACCAACATTGAGGAAATTCTCGATGCTCAAAGGGCGATGATGCAGTGGCACATTGGGGAGAAGCACTTCACTCACCCGAGATACCATCCTTCATGAAGTGAATACTTCGGTCTAACTTCATAAGGATGGGTAACGATTACTCTCTCTTTTACCTTGCTAACTTATCCGTACTTCTAGTGATTCGTTTGAGATATTTGGTTTGTATTGATATTCTTAGAGGTTTTGGATTGTTTGATTTGGTTTGTATTGATGATGGATGATTTGGATTTAATGATGTTCTTATGAGTAGTTTGCTTTGATTGAGAGCATTGCATGATATTTTCTTCACTTTTGCCAAACTTTTTAGACCCTTGGTCCAAAAATTTTTTTGGGGGGTGTGTTCGTTTCGTAAATCTCATTGCAATGCTATGCTTTTGAAGATTTGTAGTGGTTTCCTATGTCTTGTGATCATATGCTTATGTTGATGCCTTGTTTTGCTTGTTGATATTGCCTTATTGTTGCTAGTTGAGAGGATGTTGCATGAGATATGCTTATGATTGTGTGGATGATGTTGATAGTATAAGGTTAGATGTAATGGTTTTATCATTGGATTCATGCTTTATTTATGGTGTTGTTGATTCTATGATGCTTGACACTTTGATGATTTGAGCATTTTTTATATGATATGAGTCATGATCACCTTATCCAATGAGTTTTGAGCCTATGATGCCCGTTTCAATCTTGAACGGATGATATTTTATTTGATGTGAGTTCCACACTTATGCATTTTACTCTAGAACTTGGCTTGGATCTTGTTCAAGACTACACTAGATGATGAGTTTGCATGATATGATTTGAGGCATTTCTTTGATTTATATTGAGCCACTTTGCCATATGAGCCTACCATTGACATTATAATCCATTGCTTACCATTTTGTGCCTTTAGACTTTCCTTTGGCTAACCACACTTTAAGTCATTTTGCTTCCTTTTTGGAACTCTCTTGTCCCTATGATTAGTAGAGTGAAAAGTAGGAAGGAAGATTGGTGATATGATGAAGAACTTGGTGGCCTAAGTTGAAAGATATTCAAGAAATGTTTGATGCATGGATTGAAAGGAATGTGCAAGTGCTAGAGAAAAGCATGTGAAAAAAGTTGACTTTCATTGAAAATATGGTCAAGTTGACTTTTGTTGTGAGTATGGTAAAAAAATTGCAAAGAAAGGAAAGAATGATCTTTGAAAGGAGTGAGTTTGAAAGAGCATGAAGATGATAATGCTTATTGCATGAAGATGTGATTGATTTCTACATGATTCCTTCAATGCTTTGCTAATCATACTAGTCACTTTATCCATATGTATCCTTCCCTACCAAAGAGCCAACTCTATAACCTTATAAAGTCCTCATTGATATGTGAATGATTTGTCACTTAAGTGGTGGAGAATTTGAGACTCAAGTCAAGCTTATGTTAGTATATTTATCATTGTGTGATGATTGAGAGAGCCTCATACACTTGAGAGTTTAGCTAAACACTTCCTGGTGAGGATCTTGACTCATTGACTTGATGTTTTGCTCATTGATTTGACGTTGATGGTTGATTAGATAAGATTGAATTCTAGACTTCCTTGATATTGATTGATACTTCCATGACATTTGATTATGTGCTTGATGCTTCATTGATACAATTATTCCCCTATCTTATCACTTCGTTGCTCGAGGACGAGCAACAATCTAGTTTGCGGGTGTGATTAGGGTAATAATTTCATCATTTTGCATCCATTTCTATATGGTTTTTATGATTTTATGTTCATATTTGACCCTATTATTCTATACTTTGTGCATTTGACCCCTTGTTTGCAAGAAAGTTGTGTTTGTAGGTGAAAACAAGCAAAAAGGTGAAGAGACGAGCAAGTTTGATAAATTTCAGATTTATTAAACTAATCCAATTGGTGAAAATGATATACCATGTGATAGAGCTTGAAGAGAGGGTCGCAACGCAAAAAGAATCGAGTCAATCGGAGTTCTAGAACTCAAGATATGAAGAAAACGAGCAAAAACGAGGAATTCCCAACTATTGGAAAGGAAATGATGGAATCCGAGCTCATGGAGATGTTTTAAATACTAAATGGAAGACCCTAGGAAGCTTGGACGAGCCGTGGAATCGAATACAAAAAATTTGAAAATCGGACGTCGAGGTTACACTATGATCGAGCGGTCCATGCACTGTGATCAAGCCATAAGACTTCTATGACCGAACTAATTTTACATGTTGGTCAACTTCTTAGCCACTCGACCTCAAGACTGGAGGCACTCGACCACCTGAAGGCCACGACTCGACCAGCTATGCCTGGGATGATTGCTAGAGCTCGACCACCTGAAGGCCACCGCTCGACCAGCTGTGTCCGAGCGCTCGACCATGGATGTCCGAGCGGCCTTCCAGATTTTCACCATTTTAAGTGCATCATTGTCCTTCTGCACATTTAATGTAGGGCACTTTGGTCTAAGCATTGTGGGTACTATAAATACTCAAGGATCAGATTCTCAAAGGCATCATCTTTATAATTCCAATTTCCTAGATTAGTTTAGAGAGAGAATTAGGTAGTTACTTAGCAGATTATTATATTTTCCCATACTTCTCTCTACAATAACTTTTGATCCATCCATTGGATCTTTAATCCGTTTGTTCCATTAGCTTAGTCTCGTTATTAGCTATGATTCTACGTTTCGATTTATGTTTTCAAGTTTTGGAACAAGAGTTAGCATTTTGGAGGTTTGTAGATTGTATTCAATTTCTCTACATATGGTAAGTTTTCCTTTAATTCTCTTATTTTAGTTAATAATCATGATAATTCGAATGTTAATTGTTGTTTTGTTCCATCAATTAGCCATGGACTAATATCCTTGTTTTTAGGATATTCCTGTTAGAGGTTTTGATGATATGATAAACCAATCAGCTTGTAATAGGACCAGTTGAACCTGTTAGTCAGCTGATGAGTAGTTAGGATTAGAAAGGTTCTAGTAAAGGGGAATCGACCTTGCTGCCTAGAAGATCCGAAGCTATCATGGAGAAGAAGACTTAGCTGATTCTAGAAGACAGAAGAATCGAGCAGCTGGCACTGGAGTTCTAAGAAGAGTATATCAGAAGAGACAGATCAGCTGATATCAGAAGATCAGCTGAGCACGTCGCAGACAAGACAAGGACCAAGGATCAAGAGTTTCCAGACTAGGTCCAGAAGATCAGCTGAGGTGCACACCAGTAGACATGCACATCAGCTGAGGTCCAAGTACCAGCAGACAGTACACCA
>JAPKLY010000751.1:74028-115130 GCA_026898435.1 Prunella vulgaris | reverse complement strand
TGTTTAAGCTTTGACTGATTGTAAGAGAGTAGTACTCTCGAAGTTTGTGAGTGAGTGAAGTTAGTGGAGAGCCCATCAATTCCAGTTGGATTGTGGAGAGTGGAGTAGGGCCTTTTGTCCGAACCACTATAAATCATTTGTGTCTCGCGTCTCTATTTACTGTTCTTTACTTGTGCACATCACCTAAAACTGATTTTCCTTAAAATGTTTCCGCACAAATTTACACAGCGCACAACTTTCAAATTCAGACTATCTTAAGTAGTCTGGTGTTTTTGAAATAAGCTAAAAATCAGAAAAAGATTTTGAATCCCTACAAGTCTATTCAACCCCCCCTTCTAGACTTGTCTAAGGGTATTCTTACTCTAAAACCTACCTTTGGGACCAACACTTGTTGCATAGTTGTATGAATACTATGGTGAATTTAGTCTCTTGTTAATCCTATGTATGAATTAATTATCTTAATTAGAGTATTGGGTGTTGTAGAGAAAGATGACACCTAATAGAGCCCTTAAGCTTGTGTTGTTAGAGAGATTTAGACACAAGTTAGAGTGATAGCTTTATTAAGACACCAAGAGACCTTTTGCATACTAGGATGGATAGGACACTAGATGAACCATTGTAGGAGTACTTCCATGCACATACACCACACTTGCTCACTTCCAAGAGGTGATAGTTAGATTTACTTTACTTGTAAAGTAGATAGAAACCATGATCTTTTCTTACATTCACTAGCTATTAGCCTTTTGTAGACATTCAATACTTGCTTGATATCGCATTGTTTCCCTGTGTTCAATATTTTAACTTGGTTACCTTGCCACGTCTACTACAACCACGTACACTTGCGTGAGACACAATTTTGGCAAACAACTATATTGGCCATGGGTTGGATTAATTTTTTTAATTCACTTATGAAGTTTGCTTATTTGAGGATTAATTGTGAAAAGCATTGGCATGAATAGTGAATTGCATGAATAGTTCCTTGATTCCTATACTAACACCTCATTGTTCATACTTAGCTTGTGAATGTGCATTAGTTGATGATATACTTGAGTTTATTGTTACTCTATCTTGTTCATACTTTGAATTTTGTAGGCAATGTCGAGAAAAGGGAAAGGCAAAGCTTCTAGTTCAAGGTCTAGTAAGGGTTGGAATGATGCTTCTCTAGAAGAATCGTGTTTGGAAAAGTGTGGAGACAAACCCTCAAATCATGGATTATATTTTGAGGACAAGGCAAGATATTTCAAAGCCTTCGAAAAAGTGAGCACAATTGAGTTTCGTGCGTGGAGATATTTCCATAAAGAGTCTACGGTGTTGTGCAATTTCGGAGAAGATGTGGAGGAATTATTCTCTAATGTTGGGTGGAGAGGTTTGCTAGAACATTGAGTTATTAAGTACGTTAAGAGTCATAGAGGATGATAATGTACCCTTCAAGGCAAAGTTTAGGATCAAGAACAAAGATTATAGCTTGACCACCAACCAAATCAACCAACTTTTTGGTTGTGAGGAGGACTATTGGTCCCAAATAGACAATAACAGGTGTATAGGGGGGCAATACACCTGTAAGTACAGATTTTCTAAAGAGTAGTTTTACAGCAGACTTTTAAAAATACAGGCTACCTATTTAAAGTGTCAGTGGACTTGAAGGTCACCTGATAAGTGGCATGTGGCTTCGATCAAAGTTTTAGTTGTGCAGCGGATTAATTTAAAAACACTTGAAGTTGTTAACTCACACAAAAGGATTAAGGTACACAAGACACAGAGGATTTGTAGTGGTTCGGAGTTAAACTCTCCTACATCCACTTGTCCTGATTTAACAGGAGAATTCCTTATCCACAGGAATTCCTTGTTTTAGAGTACCAAGGTGCACTGATCAAGAACAGCTCCTCTTGATCTCTAGGATTTTCACTGAGTCCTAGTCCTCTCTAGATTTCAGACTGAGACACTCCTCAACTTACTTTCTTTTAACTCACAGCCTTGAACCTATCTCAGTTTGAGGGCTTAAGTTTTCCAACTAAAGTTGAGATAACCCTTTACAATGATGAGCAGTATCTAGATTGGGTTATCTCAGTAGGCTTCTAGAAATATTACAGTGCAAGCCTAAATACAAGGTTGAGCTCTAAACAATGTGGGCACTTGGGAAACTAGAGTGATTTCGAGTGCTTGAGAGTATGATGAACTTTGGAGAGCTTTTAGATTTTCAGTTGAGCCTGTTAGTTTCCCGTACTTGGCTTCTTCTTCAACTCTTGTATTTATAGACTTAATTTGAAAGACTATCCGTTGGAGAGATAGTTTCAAATTAAGCTATTTTAGAATTCCAACGTTCTTCAAAATCTTTCTCAGATTTTGGAATGGTCAAATATGTGAAATGTTGCAGTCCAACGTTCTTCAAGATCTTCTTCAGGTTTTGGATGGTCAACTCGTAAGCATTAATGGTTGAAAGCTCATTAAATGCCTGCTTAGAGTTAATGCAACCGCCTTTGAAAACTGTGTCATCCTAGGTTGTTGGTTGCTTCTGAACTTAGTACTGACAGGTCAGTCTTTTGTGTCAGGTCCGTACATAGGTGGCAGCTTCTCATTGGTCTGACTTAATTGTTCCTCAGTCCAGTCACAACGGTTGTATTGAAGTCCTCTGTTTTTTCATCAGGTGACTTGGAACATTCTCTTTGTTGTATTGAATACTTCATTTATGTGTTGGCTGCATCCTTCATAAATGCTGAATAACATTTAATGCATCAGGTTACTTGTCTTCAGGGGAGTCCTTTCAGGCTGTTTGAACTTGGTCTTCTGAGGTGCACTCTTCAGTTGATGGGTGTATCTCCTAATCCTTCATCAGGCTAGTCTAAGACACATCAGGCTAGTTCAAGCACATCAGACTAGTTTTAACTTCAGTAGCCTGTTTTACAATAACTTATTTTCTAAGGTTTTATCATAACCTCCTAACACTTTGGGCTAGATTTCTAAGTCTTAGTGATACATTGAGACATCAGGGGGGTCTTTGGGATTTTATCAAAACATTTCATAAGTCATTTCCCAACAAGGACGTTGATAAAAGAAATTTCTACGGTTGGGAGAAGTTTGTGAGAGCTAAAGAGGCGTGGAATATGATTAGCAAAGAGGAAGGTCAATATATTGCCCAACACTCGAGATCGTTTGCTATTGCCAATCCGATATTTTCCTACATGCATAAGGTTTTGGGAAACACCATTTTTGCTAGACTCATGTGTAGCCGAGTACGGAGTGAAGAGCTTTGCATCATACATTCTATGTTGATCTCCAAAAAGGTCGATTTTGGGGCATACCTCCTCAAGAACCTTGTTCAACAAACTTCTAGGGCTAATTGCTCCTATGGTGGATTGATAGCTTTAGTTGCTCAAGGAGAAAGATGGACACCCGATAGAGGGGGTGAAATAAATGAGCTTGTTGATGTAGACTACATGGTGAGGTCAAGGGTGTTTAAAAAGAAGATGAACATTCCATGTTTTGTTATGCAACACAGTAAGGACTTCTTCCCTCTCCTTGAGTACGACTTGATCACGGTGAAGAAAGCGGAAAACTTGAAGCTTAACTCACTCGGGCACCTTAGAGTGAAGGAACAATTTAACCTTGCGACGAACAAGAGAGCAAGGGGTGAATCAAGTTCACAAGCACACGAGGAGGCACAAAAAGAACAAGAGCAAGAGTAGAATTACTTTGAGCAAGAATGGGCCAATGTATTTGGAGGTTTAAGCTTCACCGAGTGGGGTCACGAGGTGTGACCTCTATTCGTTCGGATGTGTCGTCCATTGGCACCAATATCGAGGATATTCTTGAAGCTCAAAGGGCTATGATGGCTTGGCATGTTGGGGAGTGACATTTCACTCATCCGAGTTATCCTCCTCCGTGAAGTGTACTAACTTCATGAGGATGGGTAACGCTTTCTACTCCCTTATCTTACTTTCTTTCCTATTTAATTTGGTGATGTTAAGATTGTTATTGGTATTGTAGCTTGAGATTGTGTTGCTTAGATTTTTATGTAGTTGCTTAGATGCTATTATGATGAATTTCTTTGGATTTCTTGATGATGCTAGTAGTAGTTTGTTTTGTTTGGTGCATTTCATGATCTTTACTCCACTTTTGCCAAACTTTTTAGACCCATGGTCCAAAAAAGTTTGGGGGGTGTTTGTTTTTCAAATCACATTACAATGCTATGTTTAGAATGATTTTAGTGCCTCTTGATATGTTTTGAGATCATATGCCTAGTAGGATGACTTGTTTTGCTTGTTGATATTGTCATATTTGTTGCTAGTTTTGAGTATTGATGCATGAGATAGTCTAATTGTGGTATGGATGGTGCTGAAAGCTCATGTTGAGTGTAGTGGACTTATGATTTGATTCATGTCTTGTTTAGAGTGTTATTGATTCTATTATTCTTTATACTTTGATGAATTGAGCATTTTTTAGATGATATGAGTCATGATCACCTTTATCCCATGAGGTTTGAGCCATTTTGATGCCCGTTTCAATCTTGAACGGATGATATTCTTTGATGTGAGTCCCACACATGTGCATTATACTCTAGAACTTGGCTTTGGTCTTATTCGAGGCTACATTAGATTAGGAGTTTACATGATATGATTTGAGGCCATTTTTGGTATGTTATTGAGTCACTTTACCCTATGAGCCTACCAATAATATTATGATTCATTGTTTACCATTTTGAGCTTATAGACCTTTCCTTTAGCTAACCACACTTTAAGCCATACTTCCTTCCTTTTTGGAACTCTCTTGTCCCTATGATTAGAGAGTGAAAGAAGGAAGAAAGATTGGTGATATGATGAATAATATGGTGGCTAAAGTTGAAAGAAATTCTATGCATGATTAATGTGAAAAGAGAGCAAGAGCAAGTGCTAGCAAAGCCTAAAGAAAGGTTGATTTCAAAGTGTTGTTAGTACGATCACAATGTGCTAAAAAGGGAAGTCAAATTGCTTGAAAAGTGTGAATTAGAATTTCATGAACATGATGAGTGCTTATTGCATGAAGAGGTGAATGTCTCTATGTCGATTCCTTCTTGCTTTACTAATCATACTTAGTCACTTCTATCCATATGTATCCTTCCCTACCAAAGAGCCAACACTACAACCTTGATAAAGTCCTCAATGATGTGTGAATGATTTGTCATTTCAAGTGGTGGAGAACTTAGACTCAAGCCAACCTTATGGTAGTATATGTATGTGGTGTGATGATTGAGAGAACCTTAAACACTTGAGTGATGAGCTAAACACTTCCATGTGAGGATCTTGACTCATTGATTTGATATTGTGCTTATTGATGGTTGATTAGATGATGTCTCATTCTAAACTTGCATGATATTAGGTTATATGTTCATGGCATTTGATGTTGTTCTTAATGCTTCATTGATACAATTATTCCCCTATCTTATTGCTTCGTTGCTCGAGGCCGTGCTACAATCTAGTTTGGGGTGTGATTAGGGTCATAATTGCATCATTTATCATTCATTTCTATATGGTTTTGATGATATTATGTTCACATTTGACCCTAAAATGATATACATAGTGCTATTGACACTGTATTGGCTAGAAAGTGTGTTTTGTAATGAAAAATGAGCAAAAACGAGGAGTTCGTGACTATGATGAAGAAGACGAGGTGATCCGAGCATGTGGAGATGTTCAAATGACTCAAAGGTAAACCATAGGAAGCTCGGATGAGAAACTGGAGCGAAAACGAAGAAGTCAAAAATTGGACGCCCGAAGCTCAGCCAAGTCGCGCACCCAGTTGAACCATGTCACGCGTCCACCTGACCAAGCTCGAGCGGCCGCATCCGTAATCGACAGACAAGCCCTCGCGCGGATTGGTGCGCGACATCAGACTCGCACATGCACCAGGCCAAGGTCGAGTGGCTAGGCAAAAATCCAGATTTTCAGAGGCAGTTTCGTCTTTTGTGTGATTAACGAAGGGCACTTTGGTCTTAGCATGTGGGGCACTATAAATACTCAAGGACACGATTCTTCAAATTATTATTCATTACTTTAGATCATTAGGTAGTTTTAGAGAGAGAGATTAGAGGTTACTTAGTGGGTTCTTACTTAGATTTCCGACTTCTTTCTACAATTACTTTTGATCCAACCATTGGATTGTTAATCCGTTTGTTCCATTAGCTTAGTCGTGTTATTAGCTACATTTCTACGGTTCGATTTATGTTCTTGAGCTTTGGATTCAAGATTTAGCATTTGGAGGTTTGTAGCTTGTATTTCAATTCTTCTACAAATGGTAAGTTTCCATTTAATTCTCTTGTGTTAGAGCTTTATAATGTTGTTTAGATTCTTAATTGTTGATTTACATTCCCAATTAGCCATGAGCTAATCTCTTGTTGCATGGTTGTATGAATACTATGGTGTAATTTGGTTTCTTGTCAATCCTATGCATGATTAAGTGATCTTGGTGGATTAATTCTCTTAATTAATGATTTGTATGAATGTTTGGTATTGCCAATTGGATGTTTAGAGCCTAAGTGGATTAGCAAGACATGAGAATTGAGCTTATTCATGAATGTTCTTTATTGAATGTTGTGCATGCCAAGTGTTTGATTAATGGCTTTTATGACCAATGAGAATTACATTTAAGCATAGACCTCTTAATTAGAGTATTGGGTGTTGTTAGAGAGATCTAGACACCTAATAGAGCCCTTTAGCTTGTGTTGTTAGAGAGATCTCGACACTAGTTAGAGCTATAGCTTGATTAAGACACCAATAGACCTTTTGCATGTTAGGATGGATAGGACACTAGGTGAACTATAGTAGGAGTACTTCCATGCACACACAACACATTTGCTCACTTCCTAGAGGTGATAGTTAGATTTTACTTCGCTTGTTGAAGTAGATAAAAATCAAGACTCTTTTTCTTGCATTCCTAGCTATTAACCTTTGTAGACATTCAATGCTTGCTTGATATCGCATCGTTTCCTTGTGTTCGATATTTTTATTACTTGGTTAACTTGCCACGTCTACTACAACCACGTACACTTGCGTGAGACACGATTTTGGCAAACAATGTAGCAATATAATTAAAGAACCTTTGATCAAAGAAAATAAATGTGTAGACATCTTAGATTATAAACGAGACTTATATAGAAAAATTAAATATGAAGAAATTATGCATAACACCACTTATATGATCATGTAGAAACTGAGTGGTTATAAAACCTCCAGTTCAAGATTATGTTTAATTTATAAAACAAATTTTAATTTAATTAAATACCCACTAATTAATTTATGCAACAAAAATTAAATGAATTGTTGTGGAATTTTCTAGAATAAATGTCCTTTATACATTTTTATTTTTGAAAATTAGACAACATTTTATGTTAGCACACATACATTTCAGCTTATAATTTTACAATTTTTATTTAGTTGTTTTTCAAATATTTTATGCACATCACAAATTTGTTTCATATTGATCCACCTTTTGAAAATAGTGTATCGTAGTCGTGAGCTCCGTGTCCCATAGTTATTCAGTGGATTATGAACACATTGACGTATTTTAATAACCTTTTGAAAAGAGTACATCGTAGTAGCAAACTCTGTGTCCCATAGTTACTCAGTGATTAAATATCTAATTGTGATTTTTAATCAAGAAAGTATGTCCATAACATGTAAATATTTTAGAAGTCTAAAAGAGTTTTTACACACAAAGACATTCAAAAGTCAAAATCAAATGTACTTAAAAAAAATTATAAAGAAATTTCCTAATGTTGTTCCAAATGTGGCAACATTCGTTTACAACATTCGGCAATAAAATTTCAAATTGTGCATAAACCAAGAGATTTCCTTAGGGATGAAAATCTCTCATACTCAAGGGCTTTTGTAAAAAATATCAGCTATTTTTTTTCAGTGGCAATGTATTCAGGCTTCATAATTTCTTTTTCAACAAGATCCCTAATAAAATGATGTCTAATATTAATAAACTTTGTCAAAGAATGTTGTACAGGATTATTAGATATATTTATTGCACTAGTACTATCTCAAAAAAAATTTAATATATCACTATTTAGACCATAATCATTAAACATTTTCTTATTCGTGTTTTCCTTCCCTTGAATTTGTGATACCCTAGCATCCTTTATTTATAGGCAACGGGAGATGCAAGCTCAACAATCTCTAAATCACGGTAGAGGGATCTAGACTCTTCCTTTCCACTAAGCTCCACTAGTCTGTAACCACTTGATAACCGCCCATGATGTCTTCAATTACTAACTCTAAAAATGCAACCGCCTGACCTTCCGGACTTGGTCTTCAACCTGCATGTTTAAACAATGAAAGACAACATCTAATAATTGGATTTAGTGTTTACGAGTAAAGGGCAAATTTTTATGTTTCCGAACAATGTTGCAACATATTGCACATTATTAGGCTAACATCAACACTTATTATTTGATATCTTGTAAGACTTTTTGCACCGTCAATCACTTGCCGGCCTGAGTCGGGGCATCAGTGAATTTGAGTTGGTTGTGATTCTCATTAAATTGTGCTTTCATTGAGAGTACCAGAATCACAACTGTATGAGCACCCATGGCAGGGACCTTTCGCGATTGGTTTGAGTTACTCACGAACCAGTCGGACCTGTTGGAGCATTTAATAGAAAGCCTTCTAGGTCAGAAGAAGAAGAAGAAGAGTAGTAAGGATTCATCATCGGGAGATTCAGATACAATAGAGATGGATTTAGTAAAGGGTACAAACCCAACATATCAATAGAGGTAGGAAGAAAGGACAAACCGAGGGAATAATAGGGAGGAACGGAAAAAGGCGCGACCAAAATTAATGTGCCCAACCTTCAATTTAACAGACCCAATCTCGTGGATCAGTCGGGTAAGATTAGTATCTCTCGTGGACATATATTTGATTCTTATTTGGAAATTATTTGCAATTTTCGTTGGCTTGTTAGCCTGAGTCAGCGCCACGAATTGGAGTTGGAATTGTGATTCTCGTCATAGTCCTACATGGATTAAATTTTTTGATATTAGTCCTATAAGTTTTAAAATATTTTTATTTTAATCCTTTTCTACATTTACAGGCTTAATATTTGAGTTTGGTCATGTAAGTTTGTAAAAGGACCTAAATCAAAATATTTTTAAACTTACAGGACCAATGTCGAAATGTGTATTTCATGTGGATCAAATTCAAAATGAAGACAAGTTACAGAATGTAAAAATCTTTAATCCCTTATTTTTTTTGAAAAAAGTTAACTTGGTATTATATATGCAATAATAGTTTCCAACATGCATATTTACTAAAAAAAGATGCCACATCAATAAATGTCGGTTGCTAACTTGGTATTACAGTTCGCGGGACTAAAATTAAAAAAGTGCAAGCTACTGGACAAAAATTAAAATATAAAAGTCGATAAGATGAAAATAGAAAAAGGTAGAGTTACAGGAAAAAAAAATGATATTTTATGTTAATTTCCTAAATGGATTCCAAAGGTGTTTCATAAGCCTCGGGATCTTTTTTTTTCTATATGTACTTTTATCTGTCTTTCAACTCATTTTTATTGTCAAGTTGCAAGAGTTAGTAAACCATTAATTGATGTTTGCTTAATTGTCTCTACATTTCCTAGGTGAAAATTTTAGGATTTTCTTTTTATTTACTTATAGTAGTTAAGACAAAACCTCCATTAATTAAATTTGTCTTCAAAGAACCAATCTATGAAGACTAATTTACATAAGAGATGTAACCATACGAGACGGTTGCGGCAAGAACTACGCATCCACAATGACATTCTTGAGGCGTAGGTGGAGATATGAAAATAGAGCGGGCATATAGTTGGGTTTGTGTTAAAGAAAAGTAAGATATTTGTCCCACATCGGATTAAGACCAAAGAAAAAGGAGTGGACATTTAGTGGGTTTGTGTTAATCGAAAAGTAAAATTTTTGTCCCACATCGGAATAAGACAAAAGAAAAAGGAGCGGACATTTAGTTGGTTTGTGTTAATAGAATATAGGATTTTTATCCCACATCGGATTAAGACCATAGAAAAAGGGGCTTATTGTTACTATTTAAGAGGTCTATACGTCTTTGTAACAAGTGCACCAATCAATACACAAGAGTCTTGGGTTTGACTTTAGTTATATTTCCTTTTTATATTCTATTCTGATATTGTGTTGTGAGAAGGATGGGAGTCTTTCAA
Organism: Prunella vulgaris; assembly: GCA_026898435.1. NCBI lineage: Eukaryota > Viridiplantae > Streptophyta > Magnoliopsida > Lamiales > Lamiaceae > Prunella > Prunella vulgaris. The sequence continues at coordinate 104,951 of JAPKLY010000751.1, read as the reverse complement.
AGATTATTAACAATAAGGTTTATCAAGCAAGAGAAAGGTAAGTTTGTTCATTTTAAGAAATTTTTATTTAGTGATATTTCTTTCGTGATTTTTTGCAATTTTGGATTTGTTTAAGTTAAAATTTTGTGTTGCTTATTGTTCATATGTTTCATCATTATATTTCATTTTCTACTTGGTGTTAATCAAGACTTAGTTTACAAATACATTCCTATTGAAATTAGGTTTTTAGAGTATTTAAGTCATTTCATTTGAGGAGCTGTTAAAATTAGTTGCACCCATAAATCGATATATGGGACAAATGGAGTAATATTTCTTTAAAATATTGTGCTGCTTCCTAGGGCTTAATTTTGATGAATACGAGTACTGCCGTAGACAATTCAATACGAGGAGCGATGTCCATTCATCAAAGCAGGTCCTACCTTTTTCCTCTTACTCACTCAGTTAACTCTAAATCCTATTTTGACTAATTTGTTGTGCAAAAGTTGGATATTGAAGTAATTTTCTATTTCTTTCATTCAATGGCAAGTGTCTTTTGACACGTGCAATGGTTTTTTGTAGTTTTTCTGTGTTGTTATGTAATGTATTGAAAGTTTTGAAAAGGGATTAAATTTTTGTAGTACATTAAATTGTCAAGATTTTAAACTTCATCCCGATCATAATCACATTTGATTTTGATCCTATAAATTTAAACATATTTTAATTTACGACCTTTTACAAATTTAACTATCACATCACAATAAATAATGATAGCTGACCTTGATAAAAGGAATGCTAATCTTTTAAAGAAGTTAGATTATTTTGGAAAGTGATTAGGGTCATAATTGAATCATTTGGCATCCATTTCTATATGGTTTTGATGAGATAATATTCATATTTGACCTTAATATGCTATACTTTGTGTTATTGACCCCGTGTTGGCAAAAAAATGTGTTTTGTAGTGAAAAATGAGCAAACATGAGGAGTTCATGATTAGAGAGAAAGAGATGATGTGTTCCGAGCATCAGAAGAAGTTCAAATGACTCAAGGGAAGACCCTAGGAGGCTCGGATGAGAAATCGGATAAAAAACGTGGAAGTTGGAGATCGAACATCATGGAGGGGTCATGGTCGCGCGCCAGTGATTAGGGTCATAATTGCATCATTTGACATCCGTATCTATATGGTTTTGATGATATTATGTTCATATTTGACCCTATACCATGACCCTATTATGGTATACTTTGCACTATTGACCCCGTGTTGGCTAGAAAGTATGTTTTATAGTGAAAAATGAGCAAAAACGAGGAGTTCGTGACTATGTTGAAGAAGACGAGGTGATCCAAGCATGTTGAGATGTTCAAAATCTAGTACCTCTTAACTTAAACGTCGAAGGAAGTTTATGAAGGCAAAGAAGAGAAGCTCCTCTTGAGCAATTAAGAATGGAAAACCAAGGGAATGAAGCTCATGAGGAAGCTAGAGAGGAAAGAAACATGAGACCACAAGTTCATGATGAAGAGAACTTGGCTCAAAGGGACATTCCCCAACCTCAACCCAACATTCCTCAACCCAACCTACCATACCAACCATTCCCACCTCAAAACCAACCTCTACAACACCCTTACCATCAACCCTATCCTAATTACCATATGAACTAACCTTACTACCCACCACCACCACCACATAACTATCCTTACTACCCATACCCACCACCACCTCAACCTTTACACTATAGACCTCAACTACATGCACCACACATAGATCCCAACCCACAAAATGAGCCACTTCTTAAAGACTACTTTGAGCCAAGAGTACGAGAGTACTACGATGGAATAGAGAGGCCACCCATCGATGCTAAAAAGTTTGAATTGAGTCCTAACGTTTTGAAGATGCTAAAGGAGTCACCCTTTGAAGGCAATGATGAGAGGGAGGATCCAAATGTTCACTTGAGCAATTTTATGGAAATATGCGACACGGTCAAGTATGAAGGGATGTCGGATAATGAAAAGAGCTCCATTTTTTCACCTTCACTCTAAAGGTGAGAGCCAAGCTATGGATACAATCAATGACTCCTAAAATGGCGACATGGGAAGAATTAAGTTCTCAATTTCTTAAGAAATTCTATCCAACATCGAAGATGTTGAAGGCGATGGAAAAGATAAAGAATTTCCGCCAAAATTCAAGGGAAATGATCTCTAATGCGTGGGAGAGATACCAAAGCTTGATACTTGCATGTCCTCAACATAGATTCAAGGAGGAGGATATTCTTTTAACTTTCACTATTGGTCTCAACGAAGTAGATAAAAACTACTTGAATTCATGTGCCGGAGGATCCATCTGGACACACACCGTTCGTCAAGTCAATGATATTATTGAGAATATTGCAGCGAATGACTCGTTTCAAAGTGCTACAAATGCGGAAACGGGGGATAGAGTGTCCTTGCTTGAGGAGAATATGAAGAATGTCATGCTTATGATGTATGGAAGTCAAAGCCAAGCACCACCTCCTATGCAAGTGAGTGTGGTATAGAGTGTGTCATCTCCTATACCTTCAAGTCAAGAAGAGGTGAGTTACATGGGAAGACCTCAATACAATAATTCATATCCTAACAATCCGAGACCCTACATAGCTCCACCTTTTCGCCAACAAGGACCTCCCTATCAGCAAGGCAATCCTCCTTATAATCCCAATAAGAGGCATGATAACTTCTCCTATGGCAATCTGAAAGGAGCCATACAATTGCCACCGGGGGTTGATCCGGGCTCTAAGCCACCTAATAATGAAGGAAAGGGGAGTACAGATGAGACATTGGCCTTGATATTGAAGAAGATGGAAGAGATGCGACTTGAGAATGAGAAGAGGCATGACGAGACAAATAAAATATTTAATGACCTCTACAAGTCACAACAAGGGCAAATTAAGAATTTAGAGTATCAAATGGGGCAAATCACTACATCCTTGAGCCCACACGTAAATTGAGGTAAATTTCCCACCACTACCGAGATAAATCCTCGAGAGCATTGCAATTCTATTACTTGTGTTGATGTTCCGAATGAAGTAGTGAGGCAAGGTGTAGTGGTGAATTAGTGATGAATTAGTGAAAGAGGCAAGGTGTAGTGATAAATGTGATTGTCTTGTTGTTGGTGATAAAAGAAGCTTGAGGGTGGATGTAACGCCCAGCATAATTGGATTCAAGTTATAGTTTATAAGTCGTCATTTGAGGTTTTAAAGTTAAGTTGCGCGTAGGAATTATATATTGTGCTTTAGTTCTTTAAGTTTTTCACGAGCCTTAAGTATTAATTTTCTAATGATTAAGTTAGTAAAGATGATTTGAGTGTTTGGGAATTAAGATTAAGTTCTTGATAATTCATTTTGGGCTTTAGTATGTGAATTAAAAGTTAGAGGGCCAAATTAAGATATGATCCAATTAAGTATTTAATAAAGGATTAAGAGGATTTGACTTGATTGGTTATTAAGTGTTATAATTCAAATTGGATTGAGGAAATTAGAATTTATTAAGTACCAATTTATTAAGGGTATTAGTTAGTTTGTTATTTTAGAGATGAGAATGGAGATATATGGGATCTTGACTAGGATATGTGATTAATTAAGATCAAGAAATTAGGAATGAACTTTTGGGATCTCGATTAGATTATATGAAAGATTATAGATCAAGAAATTATTCAAGGTTTGATTTTCTTGAAATCAATATCAAGAGATTATTATCGGAATCATTTTTATTAGTCAAATATTTGGTTTTTAAGCGAAGGAATAATGTTAGGACTTTAAGGTATTACTCTCAAGGGATAAGGGTGCATGTTGCAAGGTTAGACTATGTGTCGGATATGTAAGGAGTTAAGTTGAGATTTTATTGCTAGGTGTTAAATGTTACTTGCAAAAGTTAGAAGTATTATTATTTATGGACAAGAGTGATATTATAAGTATCTAGAATATATTTATTTGAGGATTAATTCAATTACTAAGTTAAGGTATTAATATTGGGATTAATTTATTAAGTATAAGATTTATTTATTGAGATTAGTAATATTGGCAAAAATAAGGATTAGCACTTTTATTAAGGAGAAGTAGCATTAGATTTCTCTAGAAGATATTTACTTGGAGGATAATTAAGCTGATGCGGCAAGTTAAGGGTGGACTTAGTCCACTAGAAGAAGTAGTCGGTCACATTGTGAAGAGTGTTGTTTGTGCCTACATTTTTAGAGAGTTAGTTAAGCTTGAGTTTTATTCAATTTTCTTGCTTAGTATTAGTTGTCCCAATTAGTATTATTTGTACTAGGTTCGAAATTATTAAGAGCAAGGAAGAGAGGTATTATTGTTGAGGTTATAGTATTAGTCCTCTAAGAATATTATTTCCTTAAGTATTAATTCATTAAGGGTATGTTAGTAATTGAGGAATTAATTTTAGGTATGTGACTTTACGAGGTTTTAACCAAGAATAGGATTAAGAATAATACATGGGAATATATTGATAATTTTCGAAAATATGGGTCTTGTGTATTAAGAGAATTTTTGAAAATTAATAGGGCATTAAGACTTGGACTTGTGGTATCTTTATTTATGGAAATAAGTCATATTTTCTTATGAAAGAAAAATACATGCTTTAAGGTTAAGTATCATAAGAATAAAGAGTTAGTAAGGATCTTTTAATTATGGAAATAAGTTGCCAAGTATGGAATAAGAGATATATCAAGATATTGGGCCAATTTTCTTACCTCTTAGCCTCAAATTCGGCCAGCCCTTATTTCCCAACCCCACACACTTTTTCCAACTCTATAAATATGTATTGATCAAGACCTCAAAGCCCTTAGACACCCTAATTTTCGTACAGCCCCTAAGCCACCCAAAAATCGGTAATTTCATGAAGATATAGGACCAGATTTTGGGCAGCAACTTAGGCAAGAGGGAGAGCAATTTTCGGCAGCCATACTTAGAGGAAGAGAAGTAGGCCGATTTCAAGCAAGGATTTAGCAAGCCAACATACAACACATCTCTAATTTTCAAGACAAGAAAAGGTGAGGGAATTAACGGTGAAAAGTGGTAACATACGGGTTCAGTTTATAAATTTTCGTTAATGAGTTTTGTTATTTTACATGCTTTATGAGGTGATAATAGCCGTAAAGTGGCTATGTATCAATTGCTGTAAAGTGGCAAAAGTAAAAGGGATGATAGTCGTAAAGTGGCTATGCATCAAAAGCCGTAAAGTGGTTATGTATCAATTGCCGTAAAGTGGCAAAAGTAAAAGGGATGATAGCCGTAAAGTGGCTATACATCAAAAGCCGTAAAGTGGCTATGTATCAATTGCCGTAAAGTAGCAAAAGTAAAAGGGATGATAGCCGTAAAGTGGCTATGCATCAAGAGCCGTAAAGTGGCTATGTTTCAATGGCCGTAAAGTGGCAAAAGTAAAAGGTTAGGTGTGTTTGATTACATTTCTCATGTCTTTAATTTATGTATTGAACTTGTATATTTTTCCTCACGGAGTGATTTCGATTAATCACCCTTTCACCGAATAAATATTTCAGATTTTCATGAGTAAAGGCTAAGAGATTGGCAATGCGGGGGAAGGTGGATGTGATGCGAGAAAGGAGAAAATAAAAGATGAAGTTTAATTAAACCAAGTAGGATTTATTTTTAAGTTGCATGTTTTTCTTAAGAATCTCGATACTTATGTTGATTTCCACATGTTGGGACGTTTGCATGTTTTATTTCGATGAGTGCATGGACACGTAGATGATTGATTTAGGATTTCTATGGTTTGATTGAATCATGGGACTTTTATTATGGATTTTTATGAGGTATTATGTTATTATGATTATGTGTTAAATTGCATGAATATTAGGATTAAGTTGATGAATATTTTTATGAAGATATAGGCTGCTGGACGTTTTTAATATGCAAGATTAAGTGTTTGATTTATGTGATTAATTGTTCTTAAGAATTTAGTTATTGTCCTTAGATTTGCATGCTCGATAAGTCTAGTTTTAGAACTCCAAAAATTATGAAATTTTACCAGTATGTTTGCCATGATTTAATATGCATGTTGACCATTTTTCGTGAGTTTTTACCTAGTAGAAGTCGAGGAACTGATTTTAGTCCATTATGTGATTCTAGTCCTTAAATTCCTTGTTTTAAAAATACCAATTTATTGCCCAGCCTATTTTCGAAATATGAGCAGTTTATTAGCCATTAAAAATTAAGTTATTTTGGTCTTCAAACCTGGAGTAAATACATTTTAAAGTTCCAGATTTATTTTAGTCCTTTAACTTTATTTTACGAGCTTTTCATGTGTTTTTAAAAGAGATTTTCGTGGCAACTCTTTTTATTATGTTTAGTATGAATTATTTAAGTATTTAGAGGTCTATATAGTATGGCAAGATAATAGTATTAGAGAAAGTTGATTTTGTATTAGTTAGTGGGCTGTTTTCGAACACACCCTGTTTTGATGAGTACACCCTAACTATTTTCGAAAGTTTTACACTCCAGCTGCTGTATACGAATTAAACATGTATTATTGCATGATTTTGTTGATGTCTTATATGTTGTATGATATTTGGATGAGTTAGTTTCACATGTGAAATATGTTATGTAATAATGTGATGATATTTTGTGATTCCTATGAATGTACTAAGTGAATTATATTGAATTATGATAAATATATATGAGATGGTATTTTATGATTTCCATGGATGTATTGAATGAGTTATTTAAGTTGAATGTATGATTTTTTTTATTTTAGTTTCAAAAGGGTTTTTAAAGAAAAGAATTTTATTCCAAGAATGTTAGTTCACGTCCTAAAAGATATTTTCCAAATTATTAATTATAAGTAAGACTTCTGCTGTTTATGAAAATTGGGGCGTGACAGTGGATGTGAAAATTGAGAGGAAGATAGAGAAAAAGAAAGGGGTAGTCACACTAGGGGGTGAGGTTAGAAAGGATGAAGAAGGGATAGTGGAGATGGAAAGAAAGGTGGAAGTTTCTAAAAGTGTGAGGGATAAGCTTGATGAGCGATTGAAGAAGTTTCTTGATTTGTTCAAGAAATTGTATGCTAATATGCCCTTTAAGGAGGCCATTGAACAAATACCTACCTACACAAGGTTTTTGAAAGATCTTATGGTGATGAAGACGAAGAGAGAAGAGCCGGAAACCGTGAAGCTCACACAAGATTGTAGCAAGCTCATTCATCGTCACCTTCCTAAGAAGCTCAAGGATCCCGATAGTTTTACCTTGGATTGCCAAATCGAGGGGAGTGATAGGATCAAAGCTTTGTGTGACCTTGGGGCTAGTGTCAATGTGATGTCGACGTATTGGTAAGTGAGAAGGTTGGGATTGAAAGAGATGAAGTCCACGTCCATCAATCTTCAATTGGTGGTTAAATCCAAGGTTCAAGCAAAAGGAGTTTTGGAGGACGTGGTGGTTCGAATTGGTAAGTTCCTATCCCACGGATTTTGTGATTCTAGATATGGATGAAGATGATGATACACCTCTCATACTTGGGAGGCCTTTCCTTGCAACATCGGATGCTTTGATCAATATTAAAAAAAGAGAGGATACCTTGAGGATGTATCATGAGAGAGCTAATTTCTCTATTCATGATTCCTCAATGAGTTCCCCAAGTAAAGAGGTGAGAAATGAGATCAAAGTTGTACGGGATGAGTTGGATAGAAAGGACAAGGTGAAGATGAGTGCTCTTGATCTAAAGAGTGACGTTCTTGAAGTTGTTCCTTTCGAAAAGAGAAAAAAGGTGAGTTTAGAAAGTAAAAAGATTGTGAAGAATGAGGCTAATTTTTGGAGAAGGAAGAAGAGTGAGGTATGTCACTCTATTCTTGATGGATTTCTCACGTGAGCTTAATTGCGTCCGGCTAGGGGACGTTAAATCCAAGGGCTAGATGGGAGGAAACCCATTCTTTATATCCTTTTTGGTATCCTTTATTTTATTGTTTAGTTAGATTGTTGCTTATTTGTATGTTTTGTTGTGTTGATTTTAGGATTGAAAGTAAGATTGCCAAGTCTAGCTCTATAGTAATGTGAAATAATTGCTCTTTGATTGTGAGTTAATTTGAGTAAGAATAGCTTTGAAGAGTACATATTTGGTTAAGGTTTTGATTGATACTTGGTTTAGGAGTTGATTTTTTGTGTTCATTGGCTTATTGAGCTAGTAAATCTTGATTAATCACTCTTTCCAAACTTTATTAGGATTCTTAATCCAAAAAAGTTTGGGGGCTGTGATTCGTGCTTAATTTTTGATTTGCGTGATTAATTTGTTGATGCTTGATGATTATTGATGATGTATTTGGATTTCTAAGTAGTGTTGTGTAGGAAAAATGCAAGAAAATGGTGAAAAAATGGTGAAAATTCGGAGTGGTGAAAAGCAGGTCCGGGGGTCGCGCGCCAGCATCTGGGAGTGAGTGCAGTTGCGCCGCGTGCATTTCGAGTAGCACGGCCAGCTCCTTGAAGTCGCGCGAGTAGGCCAAAAATCCGGGTTTGGTGCAATTTTGTCCAACTTTGACCACACTTGCCATGGTTGACCCACTCACTTCCTACACCATTAAATACCACTTTTCACACATAAACACACACCCCACACTCAAGATTCTTGACACTTTTCTCAAAAACCAAGAGGAAGAAGAAGGAAATAATTTCTTATATCTCAACCTATTCAACTTCTTTGATTAATTCTTTCCATAGGTATGTTCTTCTTACTCTCCTCATTCTATTTCTTGTATTTTTATAGAGTTTCTATGGTTGAATTTTTAGGAATTAGAAATTCCATGTTTTGGGTTCATATGCATGAAATTGAGATTTTTTATTCTAAGCTTGTTCTTGTGCAATTAGTGATGAATTTAAGCTACATTGTTGATGGGTAATCCTTTGCATGTCAATTTTGAGTATTTGGGACTTAATTAAAGTGATGAATTTTTTAGTATTCATCAATTTTTGGAACCCATTGATGAATTTACTCTCCCTTATCTTGCTTCTTTATCCTTATTGCTAGTTATTCATTTGAGATGTTATTGGTATTGTATTGATATTGTGGGATTTTTAGGTTGTTTGTTCGTAGATTTTAGTTTGCTTTAGTAGTGATGAATTGTCTTGGATTTCATAATGATGCTTTTAGTATTTTGGTTTGATTGATGCATTGCATGATCTTTTCTCCACTTTGCCAAACTTTTTAGACCCAAGGTCCAAAAAAGTTTGGGGGTGTGTGTTCGTTTTGCAAATCTCATTGCAATGCCATGTTTAGATTGATTGTAGTATCTCTTTTATAGGTTGAGATCATATGCCTAGTAGAATGACTTGTTTTGCTTTTTGATTTTGTGATATTTTTGCTAGTTTAGAGTGATGGATGCATGAGATAGTCTTATTGTTGTGTGGATGGTGTTGAGAGTTCATGTTAGATGTAGTGGACTTATTTCTTAATCATGTCTTGTTTAGAGTGTTATTGATTCTATGAATCTTGAGACTTTGATGATTTGAGCATTTTGAGATGATATGAGTCTTGATCAACTTTATCCCGTGAGGTTTTGAGCAATATATGCCCGTTTAAATCTTGAACGGATGATATTCTTTGATGTGAGTTCCACACACGTACATTATACTCTAGAACTTGGCTTTGTTCTTATGTGAGGCTACATTAGATGAAGAGTTCACATGATATGATTTGAGGCCATTTTTTATCTATATTGAGTCACTTAGCCTCTATGAGCCTACCAATGATAATATGATCCATTGTTTGCCATTATTGAGCCTATAGACCTTTTCTTTGGCTAACCACAATTTAAGCCATTCATCCTTCCTTTTGGAAATCTCTTGTCCCTATGATTAGTAGAGTGAAAAGAAGGAAGGAAGATTGGTGATATGATGAAGATTATGGTGGCTAAAGTGGAAAGAAATTCTATGTATGGATTGATGTGAAAAGAAGGTTCAAGAGCAAGTGCTAGCAAAGCCTAAAGAAAGGTTGATTTCAAAGTGTTGTGAGTATGATCACAATGTGTTAAAAATGGAAGAATAATCTTTGAAAAGTGTGATTTAGAAAGAGCATGAAGAAGATATATTGCTTATGGCATGAAGAGGTGAATGTTCTATATGATGATTCCTTCTTACTTTACTAATCATACTTAGTCACTTTATCCATATTTTCCTTCCCTACTAGAGAGCCAACACTACAACCTTGATAAAGTCCTCATTGATGTGTTAACGATTTGTCATTTCAAGTGGTGGAGAACTTAGACTTGAGCCAAGCTTATGGTAGTATATGTATGTGGTGTGATGATTGAGAGAACCTCAAACACTTGAGTGATGAGCTAAACACTTCCATGTGAGGATCTTGACTCATTGATTCGACACTTTTCTTATTGATTCTTTGTTGATGGTGATTAGATGATGTCTCATTCTTAGATTTGCATGATCTTGGGTTATATGTCTTGGCATTTGATGTTGTGCTTGATGCTTCATTTATACAATTATTCCCCTATCTTATTGCTTCGTTGCTTGAGGCGCGTAACAATCTAGTTTGGGGGTGTGATTAGGACCATAATTGCATCATTTGGCATCCATATCTATATGGTTTTGATGATATTATTTCCATATTTGCCCTATTATGGTATACTTTGCACTATTGACCCCGTGTTGTCTAGAAAGTATGTTTTGTAGTGAAAAACGAACAAAAATGAGGAGTTCATGACTATGTTGAAGAAGACGAGGTGATCCGAGCATGTTGAGATGTTCAAATGACTTAAGGGAAGACCCTAGGAGGCTCAAACGAGAAACCGGATCGCGCGCCCAGACCAATGCCCGGTTCTGAGCGCAATTGGCTCGTGCGGGCAGAAGCGCGCATTGGCTAGTCGCGCGGCCACCTATTCCAAGTCGCGCGTGAAGGGTAAAATCCAGATTTTCAGGGGCAGTTTCATCTTTTACGCATTTTAATGAAGGGTATTGTGGTCAAAGCTTGAGGAGTACTATATATCTTTGAGGCATCAGATTTCCAAGGAGATTCTAAACATTTTTCTTAGATTCTTAATTAGATTAGAAGTTAAGGGAAGTTACAAAGTGGGTTTATTATATTTTCTTAGTTTCAATCTTCAATTACTTTTAATCCATCAGTTGGATCGTCGATCCGTTTGTTGCTGCATTTTAGTCGTGATTAGAGCTACGTTTCTATGGTTCGCTTTTCAATTTCAAGTTCCGGATTGCAAGTTTGAATTCCAAGGTAGTGGATAGCTATTTCAATTCTCTTGTTCTAGGTAAGAACTTTGTAATTTCTTTTCAAATTCATTGTTATGTTGATGTTAGATAGCTTAATTGTCGTTTTGTTCATTCAATTAGCCATGGGCTAATTTCCTAATGAATTGGTGTATGAATCCTATGTAGTAGTTTGGTAATTCTATTGATCCTATGATTGCTTTGTGATATTTGACGATTAAGTCTCTTAATTGATGTTATGAATGAATGCTTGGTGTTGCCAATTGAATGTTTGGAACCCTAGTGAATTAGCAAGATATGAGAATTGAGCTTTTCATGAATGTTCTTTATTGAGGTTAGTGCATGCTAAGTATTTGATGAAATTCTCTTAGGACAATGAGAATTGCCTATGTGATTACTCACCACAATTAGGGTGTTATGTGTCATTAGGAAGACCTAGGCACATTAACAAGGTTAGTTCCTAATTGATTATCCTATAGAACTTGCATGATTAGGAGAGATAGGCACCAACCTAACCATAGAAGGATTACACTAATGCATGTCTTCACTCTTGCTCACTTTGACAAAAGGTGATAAGTAGTCTTTACTATTTTGCAAATATTTGTAGATAAACACCCGATCCTTTTATTGCTTTCATAGTTTCAAATTCTTAAAACAACGATCTTACTTTACATTGCTCCGTTTCACTGTGTTCGATATTATTACTTGGTCAAATTGCCTAGTCTACAACTACCACGTACACTTGTGTGAGACACGATATTGGCAAATAGCCGGTTAGCTCTTGGTCGCGTGGCAGACAAGCCATGGTCGCGCGCCCACATTCAGGATCGAGCGCCTAAGCACCGCGCGACCAGCCACTCGCATAGCTTGGTCGCGTGCCCTTCTGCCCATGGTCGTGCACCTTTGCAGTTTTCCAACTGATTAAAGGTGTTTTTGACTTTTGCGCGTTTTATTGAAGGGCACTTTGGTCCAAGCATAAGAGCACTATGGATACATGAAGGTTCAGATTTTGGAGGGACTTTTCTTCATTCCACATTTCATTAGGGAAGTTTAAGAGAGAGATTAGGTAGTTATTAGTGGGTTTTCTTAATTCCATTCACTTCTCTCTACAATTGTGTTCAATCTAGCCATTAAATTCTTCATCTGTTTATACTGTTGGATTCATATCGTCAAGAGATTTCTTTCTACGGTTCTTTTTTGCATTTCGCTTTCCGGATTAAGAGTTGGATTTTCAAGGTAGTAGAGTAATCTTTCAATTCCATTATAATAGGTAATTTTCTTCTAATCTCTTTACATTTTTGTACATGATACTATTGTACATAATTGTTGATTTGATCACTCAATTAGCCATGGGCTAGTTCCCTTTATGCATTGGTGTATGATCCTTATGTAGTAATTTGGTTTTCTATTATTCCTATGCATGATTAGTGAAATTGATTGGTTAATTCTCTTAATTGATGAATTGTATGAATGTTTGGGATGCCAATTGGAAGTTTAGAGCCTAAGTGGATTAGCAAGACATATGAATTGAGCTTGATCATAAAAGTTCTTGATTGAATGTTGTGCATGCCAAGTGTTTGATTAAACGCTCTTAAGTCAATGAGAATTATTTTTGAGTAATGATCTCTCAATTGGAGTCTTATGTGTTGTTAGAGAGATCTAGACACCTAAGCTATAGGCTAGTTGATCAATCAATGGAACTATATGTTGGTCCCGAAATGAGTATAAATTAGTGTATGGGGGGAATACATTGATGTTAGATTTTCCCAAAAAACTCAGGAAAATGCTCTATCAGACTTAGTCAGGAAGCTCCTGAAATGTTCAGTTAAACTGATAGTCCTTAGGGGCAGTAGGGACGGATCAGCAACGAACCAAATAAGCTAAGTCGGAGTTGTGCTCTTAGAAGCTCAGTAGAGATAACAATCCTACTGACCGCTCGGAAGCTAGTCAGTTGGGCTACTATCTCAATAAGCTCAGTTTAGTGCGGAATGTGAGCCCTTAAGTGTTTACTCATTTTAGTTCTGAAAACTTATCAGTTTGCTTAGGGAAAACGTGGTTAAGGCTGGTGCACAGTTTTACTGATCAGAATGACAAGTCAGTCCTGATGTTTTCAAAACAATGCAATTATGCTTCAGTTTTAATATGATGACAGTTATGATCCTGAGCAATAAGTAAATCAGCACACAAGAGTCTTTTAACGTGGTTCGGAGATAACCAACTCCTACGTCCACGACCTGATTTAACAGGAAGCTATCCTCAAAACCCTGAGGATAGGTACTTGGGTTTTACATGCCAAGGGACACGAATAGCCAACTTCCTCTCTTAGGAACTGACCCCTAGGCGTTTTACAAGTCCTAGTCCTTCCTACCAACCAACTCACAACCTGAGGGGTTTGGTATTCACATTTCCAACTATTGTGTATTGATCCCTCTAACAAATCAGTTCTAAGGATGGGATCAATACTCTAAGCAAAATACAGAATAGATTCCTACTACAACACTAGGGAAATTTAAGGTTTCAGAGTGTTGTTCAAAGTGTGCTTTAAGTGCTTGAAATCTTGAGAATTCTTCACTTGGAAATTTCCCGTAACCTTGAATGGGGGCAAGGTCTTCTGTATTTATAGGGGGTTTGAAATAGATTTGTTGGAAGAGATCCGTTTCAAACCTTCCTATTTTAGGTAGGTGCAGGTACTGGTTGTCCTTGTCTGACAAAACCCATAACTAGTATGGCAAATTTTCTGATACGTGTCGCCTTCTTACTGGTCGCTTGTCCAATGGCTAGTTTGTCGACATTGACTCTATTGATCCTCATATATTTACAACTCTGAGTCCCTCGTTCTTTAATCAGAATAAATGTTTGTCTTATGTTGGAGACTCTGACATTCTTTCTGCTTCATCAGACTTCCATTCGCACGTGTAACCTTTGGGTCTCAGGACATACAAGTATCAGGTTAACTGATACTAGGCCCAAGTCAGGACTTATGAACATCAGAAGAACGTTCAGCCTGATCAAGGTTACACTATGCCTTCACTGATAGAGACTTCCCTGAGCATGCTTAGTCTACTCAGTTCTGTCAGGATCAGTGGTCTTCTTCAGGATGGCTTCTAGACATCTTCAGGACTCTTTCTAGGTTTTTCAGGTTGACTATCTTCAGGACGATCAACACCTTCAAGGTTGGAAATGCTTCAGACTTCTGACTTCAGGGACATCACCATCAGTCTTCGATCTTGAACACGTTCCCCCTGAACTGAATACCTGTGAATAGAAAATTCTATTCTACCCTATCTATCCTGAGCCTATCATCCTGATGAACTATACTTAGGCAAATTCATCAAGGGGTTTTAGGATCTAATCAAAACACTCAGATTGTTCCAACAATTTCCCCCTTTTTGATGATGCCAAAACCCTTAGAAAAATCCTACCATCTAAACAAGTTACTGATATAATCAGTATTCAATTCAGGAATCTATATCAGGTCCTTAGTTCTATAAGATGGAAATAGGAAAGGATTAGTACAGTTCTTGATAAAGAGCAGAAAGTAAATCAGGAGTCAACGAGATGTTGTCTCAGGAATAAAATAGTTTCATTGATAAATATTTGAAGTACAAGGTATCCTGAAACTATTACAAAAGATATCCCTGAAACACTAATCCTGACAATACACTTCAATCTTCATCATCCCACCTAGCCAAAGAGATTCCATACTTGTTCAGGACTCTCAGCTTGACTTCATGGAACTTGTTCTGATCGGTGAGGGCTCATGATCTTTTTGCAATGGTTGCAATCTCTCCTCTGTTCAGGTCCATGTTGAGGTGGTTGTTGATGCCGAGGGTCGGCATAGGATAGGTGATGTTTTCAGGTGCCTTGATCTGAACTCCTACTAAATCAGCATGTCGATCAATCTGAGTCAAGAGTTCGTTGTGATGCAATGCCATCCATTCAGCAAAGATGATGTTTTTGTCCTTGCATTCAGATGTCTTTAGCCAGTTCCCGACAACATAGTACAGCTCCACAAAGTCCTTTTTAACTGGGATCCATACTTCATTCAAGTCAGGAGGTACAAAGTTGTCCACGTACTCGTATACCAGGGGACCAGCATCCTGAGCATCAACCGACTTCTTCTTAGACGCAGCAGCTGACTTTTTCTTCCCAGCTTCAAGGGCAGGCTTATTCGGATTAGTCTTCTCCTTCAGTACAGTCATTTCACCCTTCAGCTTTAGGAGCTGAGTAGCCTGACTCTTGACTTGCATCGTAGTCTTCAGCTTTAGTTGCTTTGTCTTTTTCCTTCCCTCGACAATGGGATCACCAGGGAATCGTTGCTCCTCACACTCTTCCATCAGGTCTTCAACGGAAATATCAGCTTTCCGTTTCTGAGCCTTAGACTTAGGATTTTTTAGAGCTTTCCCTTCCCCCTTTTTGGCAGCGTCAGGGAAGCCTTCGTCCTTATCGACATTCATTTTGATATCCTGAATCAGGATCCTCTGAGATGCCTGCTGATCAGTAACCACTGCAAACTCCTTCGCCAGCTTCTCGGTAGCCTCAGCTCTGAGCAGACTATCAGACAAGTGTTCATTGAACTCCCTCCGCATGGCAGCAATTTCCTCCTTTCTTGCTGAGTTTCAGCAACATTGTGTTCAGGGACTTGCTCCATGCATCATCAGTAGACTTCTGGCTTTCGCTCCACTTAGCCATTAGAGCATTATCTCCTTTGTCAGCTTCTTTTCGGGCCACTATCCTGACCTGGGCCTCTTGCCCTTTCAGTGCCTCAGCAATCAGTGCCTTGATCCTGTCATCCAGGCCACTGAGTGAAGAGTCTATCATTCCCTGGACTTGGTCAGTAGTGACTCCGGTGGATCGTTGTTGTTCAAGGCTCAGGAATCGTTCACCTGATTCATTCCTAGCCTTGACCAACTCGGCAATGAGATTCTTAATTTTCTCACGTTGACGATCGAGCTTGCCTAGAATAGTCCTCACCATCAGTGACACTCCCACTGAGATGGTTCGGATCTTCCTCTTCTTAGCTGGCTTGGATTTGGTGGCAACCGTCTTTGGGACCTCTCCAGTAGCCTCAGTAGTCCTGGTCCATGGGAGTGCGTCATCGGCCGGTGCACCTCCTCCCGAGATTGTACCTTCCCCGACTACTGGCACAACAGTCAGTGCCATAGAAGGGTTAGGCTGAGGATTATTTACCCTGACTACTGTAACGCCCATCATAATTGGATTCAAGTTATAGTTTATAAGTTATCATTTGAGGTTTTAAGGTTCAGTTGCGCATAGGATTAAATATTGTGCTTTAGTTCTTTAAGTTTTTCACGAGCCTTAAGTATTAATTTTCTGATGTTTAAGGTATTAAAGTTGATTTGAGTGTTTGGGAATTAAGATTAAGTTCTTGATAATTCATTTTGGGCTTTAGTATGTGAATTAAAAGTTAGAGATCCAAATTAAGATATGATCCAATAATGTATTTAATAAAGGATTAAGAGGATTTGACTTGATTGGTTATTAAGTGTTATAATTGGATTGAGAAAATTATGATTTATTAAGTACCAATTTATTAAGGGTATTAGTGAGTTTGTTATTTTAGAGAGGAACATGAATTTATATGGGATCTTGACTAGGATATGTGATTAAAGATTAAGATCAAGAAATTAGGAATGAACCTTTTGGGATCCTGATTTATATGAAAGGTTTTAGATCAAGAAAATATTCAAGGTTCAGATTTCCAAGAGATTATTATCGGAATTTTTTTATTAATCAAATATTTAGATTTTAAGTGAAGGATTTACGTTAGGACTTTAAGGTATTACTCTCAAGGGATAAAGGTGCATGTTGCAAAAGTTAGGAGTATTATTATTTATGGACAAGAGTGATATTATAAGTATCTAGAATATATTTATCTGAGGATTAATTCAATTACTAAGTTAAGGTATTAATATTGGGATTAATTTATTAAGTATAAGATTTATTATTGAGATAAGTAATATTGGCAAGAATAAGGATTAGCACTTTTATTAAGGAGAAGTAGCATTAGATTTCTCTAGAAGATATTTACTTGGAGGATAATTAAGCTGATGCGGCAAGTTAAGGGTGGACTTAGTCCAGTAGAAGAAGTAGTCGGTCACCTTGTGAAGAGTGCCTATTGTGCCTACATTTTTTAGAGAGTTAGTTTTTAGTCCTTTAAGTTCTTAAGCTTGAGTTTTATTCTATGTTCTTGCTTAGTATTTTTAGTTAAACCAATTAGTATTAATTGGACTCCTAGACAAGGACTAAGTTTCGAAATTATAGAGAAGGGAGATTAGTATTATTGTTGAGGTTATAGTATTAGTCCACTAAGAACACTATTTTCCTTAGAGTTTAATTCATTAAGGGTATGTTAGTAATTGAGGAATTAATTTTAGGGATTTGACTTTAAGGAATTTTCGAAAATAATGAGAGTATAAGACTTGGATTTCTAGTATCTTTATTTATGGAAATAAGTCATATTTTCTTATGCAAGAAAAATACATGCTTGAAGGTTAAGAATCACAAGAATAAAGAGTTAGTAAGGATTTGTTAAATAAGGAAATAAGTTGTCAAGTATGGAAATAGAGATACAACAAGATATTGGGCCAATTTTCTTGCCTTTTCCTCATAATTTCGGCCAGCCCCTTATTCCCAACCCTACACACTTTTTCCATCTCTATATATATGTATTGATCAAGACCTCAAAACCCTTAGACACCCCAAAATTCGACCAGCCACTATAGCACCCAAAAATCGGCAATTTCATGAAGTTAGGGGACCAGTTTTTCAGCAGCTTGTCAGGTTAGAGAGAGCAATTTCGGCAGCCCATATAGAGCAAGAAGGAGTAGGATTTCGATCAAGGAGTTAGCAAGCCAACGTACAACACATCTCTAATTTTCAAGACAAGCAAAGGTGGGTGTTTACACGGTGAAAAGTGGTATTGTATGGTTCAATTTTAAAATGTTTAGTTGATGAGTTTATGTGTTTATATGCTAAAGAGGGATACTCTTATGTAGTATCAAAGACTAGATACGTTAATGCCGTATCAACAAGATTAGATTCGTTAATGCCGTATCAACAAGATTAGATACGTTAATTCCGTATCACAGATTAAGAAAGATTGGTATGTTTACATGTTTTCATGTCCTTTATATTTAGATCTCGAACTAACTATCTCCACTGAGTGATTATTTATAATTACTCACCCCTTCACCGAATAAATTTTTAGATTATCATGAGTAAGGCTACGAGATCGGCAAGGCGGAGGAGGGTGGATGTGATGCGAGAAAAAAGAAGATAAAGGACGAAGTTTTAATAATTCAAGTAGGATTTATTTTATGTTAGCAAGTTTCTTAAGAATTCGGTACTTATGTGTTTTTCCACAAGTTTGGATGTTTGCATGTTTATTTCGTTTGAGTGCATGGACACGTAGAGGTTTGAATTAGGATTTCTGTGGTTTGATTAATTATGGGATTTTATTATGGATTTATATGAGGTATTTTATTGATTAGGTTATGTGTTAAATTGCATGAATTTTAGGAGTTAAGTTGATGGATTTATTTTATTTAATGACCAGCAGCTGGACGAATTTATTTGAGTATGAATATGTGTTGTTTTATGTGATTAATTGTCCTAAAGAATTAGTTATAGTCCTTAGATTTGTATGCTTGATAAGTCATGATTTATAAAACCAAAAATTACAAAATTTTACCAGAATTATTGCCAAGAATTATTATGCATGTTGGCCAATTTTCGTCAGTTTTTACCAAGTAGAAGTCGAGGATTTGATTTTAGTACATTATGTGATTCTAGTCCCTAAATTCTTTGTTCTAAAAATATTAATTTCATGCCCAGCCTATTTTTGAAATTTTAGCAGTTTACTAATTAGACATTAAAAATTAAGTTATTTTGGTCTTCAAACCTGGAGTAAATATGTTTTAAAGTTCCAGAATTATTTTAGTCCTTTAACTTATTTTTACGAGGTTTTCAAGTGTTTCTAAAAGGGATTTTCATGGCAACTCTTTATATTATATTTTATATGATTTATTTAAGTATTTAGAAGTCTTATATTGTATGGAAAGATAATAGTATTAGCAATTAAATTTTATTAATAAAGGGAAAAAGAAAAAGAACAGAAAGAAGTCCCACAACTCGGGAGCCGGGATCAAAAATAATTTATCATGGTCCCGTTAAAAACCTCGCCGAAAAACCACCTTTGTGGAAAAACCGGATGGAGGGAAAAAGAGCACCAAATAAATTTGAGTCATCCCATAGGTAAAAAAATAAATAAAATAAAGAAATAAAAAAAAAAGTCCAGGAGATAAATCCTTCAAAACCTGAACCGTAGAATGCGCAACAAGAATAAAAGGTACAACCAAAGATGCACCCGGGCAAAGAGGCCTTCAAAACCAGCAGTATAGCAGCAACAGATTTGTAGCCGGGCAATGAAGTCCAAGGATCTATTATGGCCCCAAACCAGCTCCCAATTGCTGTAGTATATACTTCCCAGATACAGAAGCCATGTTTACAGAAGCCATGTTCAAAACCAGCTGCAATCCAACTTCAACCAGCAAGGATGAGTTCCCACAAGTCCCCATTTCAGCCCCTCAACAAATTGAAACAACAGCCACACTCAAGTAGTGAAGCCTAAAGATTCGCCCAATCTATCGCAACCCAAAGAATAGGCAAGGACAGCTAGAAGACCCCAACAACCAGCAAATGAAAAAACCCCAAAGTAACCCCTGCCCAAACCAAAAAAAAGAGCAGAACGAAAAGAACCCCAGAACAGACCAAGATGAAAAACAGAAAAAAAAACCCCTGCTGTGAAAAGTGCCAGGGAGCAGAAGTGAAACTCCAAAAAAAAAAAAAAAACCAGACCCGACAAAGATCATCACTCCCCCAAAAGTCTCTAGGACAAAAAGAATGCAACAGAACACCAAGACAAAGCCACATCAAGTAAAATTAAGGCATGACTCTATAGAAGTCAAAATTTAAATCGATGAAAAGAGAATGTCCAATAAATGCCGGACAAGGACCCTCCCAAATCTCCGTAGTCCGTCTACGAGCTAACAGATCCGCAATGGAATTTCCTTCACGATAAATATGAGAAAAACAAACAGACATAAAAGGCAGCAAGCCTAAAACATAATTCCATCGAGGTCTTACCCGCCACGGAACTAAATTCAATTCAAGACGCATCGTTTTGACAGCAAGAATCGAATCTGATTCCACCCAGAGACGATTCCAACCTCGTGCATGGGCCAGTTCCACCGCCCATATTATCGCGGAGAGCTCCGCCTCAATTGGCCATCCCCAACCTACCTGCTTCGTTGCAGCCATCATGAAAAAACCACGATGATTCCAAAAAATGACCCCAGCATAACCAATACAAGGAGGAGAGCGCAAACTAGCATCCACATTGACCTTAATCCATCCTGGAGGAGGGGGCTGCCACCTACCAGTGATCACTTTTGTAGCTAGCTTCGGACGTAACTGGGAACCCAACTGCCCAACTATAAGAAGTTCATCCACCAAACCAAGGGAGTGACCACCGACCAAAGCAGCAGCTTCCCTAATATGAGCAAGCACAAAAGCTAAACATCTCCTAGGAGAGACGTCTGCATCATCATGGACCCGAATATTACGCATACGCCAAATTCCCCAAATTATAGTAATAAAAGAGAGTTGCCAGAGCTTCCCAATTTGTGTGGAAAATTGCAACAGGGACACATAAACCACCACATAAGGGAAACCCTCATTCCAAGGAAGGCTGACACCAAAGAGCTGAACAAAAAAATCCCACACTTGTCTGGAAAAACTACAGCCTAAAAAAATATGATTCAAACTTTCCGAATCATCCAAGCACAAAGGGCAAACAGTAGGACCTGCCACCCCAAAAGTATGAAGCCAATCCGAAGTGGGAATCTTCCCATGTAAGGCTCGCCATACCAAAATAGATCTGCAGGGTGGGATATGCGACTGCTATAACCAATTATAGGGGATAGCAGTGGGTACAACAGCACGCAAGCTGTCATATGCTATTCGAGAAGTGAGCTCTCCGGACACAGTGTTTCCCCAAACAACAGAATCTAGTCCCTCGGAGACGAAAATCTCTAAAATGTCCTCCACAACACTCGGATAGGCAATAGCAAAGGAGATGTCCAAATGCCAACAGCCATCAAAGTAAAACTCACCCACTCTGCCCTCTAAAGTAGAAGCCACGTGAGGCGGAATACCCAATGCATCAACCAGAGTGTAGCCCAGCCAATTCTCATGCCAGAATTTAACATTAGAGTGTTGCCCAATTAACCAACGAGCACCATCAGATATGCTAATTAAATGGCGCTTTAAACCAGGCCAAATGGAGGAAGGGAAGTAAGATCGGCGCCGAACCCGATCCTTAAAAAACCTGTCGTGAAGGAGTTGGAGGTCTGAGGAACGAGCCTGAAAGACATCCCAAGCTAGCTTAAATGTGTAGGATGCGTTCGCAAGGCGCAATGAACGAATGCCCAGGCCCCCTTCCGGCAGAGGGGAACAACACTTTTTCCAAGAAACCGAACAGGACAAACCCCGTGTGAGGGTGGATCCTGTCCAAACAAAGTTCCTCATTGCCCTATCAACCTTAGACACCAAGGCATTAGGCCATTTGTAGAGCATCATCGATTGGACAAGGGAAGCAATAATAACCGAGTTAACTAAGCACCTCCTACCAGCTATAGAGAGCGAGGAGCCCTTCCAACGAGAAAACTTAGAGATAACCGAGTCAGCTAACGCCTGCAAATAAGCACGCTTAGGAGCACCAACAAAAAGGGGAACACCAAGATATGTAAAAGGAAGAGAGCCGCAATCAATGCCTGTGACACGTTTCATCCGTCGTTTAAAAGCTGTATTCACCCTAGGACCAAAGAAAATACGTGATTTCTCTGGGTTATAAAATTGACCTGAAATATTCCCATAAGAGCGGAGAAAATAATGCAGGCCATCTATACACCCGTTCGTCGCTCGAAGAAAGATAATAATATCATCCGCGTAGAATATGTATGGAGGAGCACGATTAAAGGATCTCAAGCTACCGATCCGAAAACCCCAATCAAGCCAACGTCCCAAAGCTTCTTCAGCCAAACAAAACAGCAAAGGAGAGAGGGGATCACCCCTAGAACACCCCTAGAACAAGCAAAATAACCCCTAGCCACCCCACCTACAAGAACCGAGAGACGGGAGGAGGAGAGAACAGCCTGAATAATGGAACGAAACTTGAGACCAAAACCCATACGACGAAGAACACCAATAAGGAAATCCCAATCAATAGTGTCAAAAGCCTTTTTAATATCAATTTTGACGGCCATACAAGAGGTTGCCCCCCTCGAGTTCATTTTATTTAGCATTTCCGAAGCTAATGCAACACACGTGTGAATACATTTTCTGAGAACAAACCCAAATTGGAAAGGCGTGAGATAGAAATTAATGAAAGAACCCAGTCTAGTAGCAATGAAAGATAATAGTATTAGAGAATGTGGATTTTGTATTAGTTAGTGGGCTGTTTTAGAACACACCTTGTTTTGATGAATACACCACTGGACTTTATTTTGAATTTGACCCCAGCTGCTGTCCCACGAACTTTTATGAGTTTTTGCATGATTTAATTGATGTCTTATTCGTTGTATGATATTAGGTTAAGTTAGTTTCACATGTGAAGTATGTTATTTATATTTGAGATGGTATCTTATGATTTCTATGATGGTATTGAATGAGTTATTTACTTTGAATGTATAATTTATTTATTAGAATTATATTACTCTGATTTAGTTCTAAAAGGCTTTTTTTTTAAAGAAAAGAATTTTTATTCCAAGCATGTTAGTTCACGTCCTAAAAGATATTTTCCAAATTATTAATTATAAGTAAGACTTCCGCTGTTTATGAAAATTGGGGCGTGACAGTGTGGTATCAGAGCATGTCTACGTTCTTGTAGACTTGTCAAAATAAAATATTTCTATGTGCTCTATTTGATTATATGCAATGTTTTATGAGAAAATTTCATGAAAGGTTTATGAAAAGTGAAAGTGTAAAGTTTTAATAAAAGAGAAATCTCCATCCATCACCGCCGCCGCAGCAATTTCCATACAAAATTTCAAAAATAGGCTGGGCATAAAATTGGTATTTTGAAAACAAGAATTTTGAGGACTAGAATCACATAAAGGACTAAAATCAGTTCCTCGACTTCTACTAGTTAAAAACTCACGAAAATTGGTCAACGTGCATACTAAATCATGGCAAACATTATGGTAAAATTTCATAATTTTTGGAGTTATAAAACTTAACTTATCGATCATGCAATTTAAGGACAGTAACTAATTTTCTTAAGAACAATTAAACACATAAAATTCAACACTTATTCATGCATAAAATTTTCGAACCATTAGCTGCCAACTTATTAAATAAATCCATCAACTTAGCTACTAAATTCATGCAAATTAACACATAATCATAATAATAAAATACCTCATAAAAATCCATAATAAAATCTCATAGTTCATCAAACCATAGCAAATCCTAAATCAAACATCTAAGTGTCCAAGCACTCATCGAAATAAAACATGCAACGTCTAGTATTGTGGAAAACATAAGTGCCGAAAACATTAATAAAATACTTGCAACTTAATAAAATATAAAGCCTACTTGGTTTAATAAAACTTCAATCCATTAACTTCTTCTTTAACTCGCATCACATCCATCTTCCTCCGTATCGCCAATCTCGTCATCTTACTCTTGAAAATCTGAAAATATAATTCTGTGAAGGGGTGAGCAATTATAAAATAATCACTCCCTGGGGATAGTTTAGTTCGAATTCTAAATATAAAGGACACAAAAACATGTAAACATACCCTTCTTTCTTAACATATGATACGACTTTCGTATCCATTCATTGATGATATAGCTGATCATCCTTAACATTTATTTGACAATATAGCTGATTGTCCATTCATAGATTGATGGTAGAGCTGACCATCCATTCATATTAGCACATAAACACATAATTGCATCAAACTAAATATTTAAAAGTCGAACTATAGTTACCACTTTTCACCGTTTAAACCCCCACCTTTTCGTGTCTTGAAAATAAAGAAGTGTTGTACGTTGGTTTGCTAATTCCTTGTGCTCGAATCCTACTCCTTTCCTCACACCAAAACTGCTGAAACTTGCTCTCTTTCTACCGCTACAAGCTGCTGGAAAAACTGGTCCTATAGCTTCCTAAGTGGCTGAATTTTGGTGCTAGAGGCTGCCGATTTTTCTTGGGTGTCTAAGGGTTTTGGGGACTTGATCAATACATATTTATAGAGTGGGAAAAGTAGGGTTTGAGGCTGCATAAGGGGCTGGCCGAATTTCACAAGGAAAAGGAAAGAAATTGGCCCATTATCTTGGTGTATCTCTATTTCCATACTTGGCAACTTATTTCCTTATTTAAAAGATCCTTACTAACTCTTTATTCTTGTGATACTTAACCTTCAAGCATGTACTATTCTCTTGCATAAGAATATATGACTTATTTCCATAAATAAAGATACTAGAAATCCATGTCTTATACTCCCTTAATTTTTGAAAATTCTTAGAAGTCTAAGACCCATATTTTTCGAAAATATTACTACTACTATTCCAAGTATTATTTAATCCTATCCTTGGTCAAATCCTTAAAATTAATTCCTCAAATACTAACGTGCCCTTAAAGAAATAATACTTAAGGAAATACTAATCTTAGAGGACTAATACTATAACCTCAACAATAATACTTCTCTTCCTTCCTTCTAATATTCGAAACTTATGTACTATCTTAAGAGTCCAATTAATACTAATTGGGACAACTAATACTAAGCAATTAATTAAGAAATACTAAAGCATAACAACTTAAAGGACTAAACCTTAAACACACACAAAGCTCTCGCCCAAAAACAATAAATTAACGGATGAAAAGCTGCTGCCTATGCGGGGTGTTACAACCTCACCACCTTTAAAAAAAATTCGTCCTCGAAAATGCTAACTTACCCTCCAAAACAAGCTCGGGGCATTTAGCCGTTAAATCCTCTTCTTTTTCCCATGTTGCCTCTTCAACTCCAAGGCGATTCCAACGTATCTTAATGAGGTTAACTTCTCGATTCCTCAAACGATGAGTCTTCCTATCCAACTCCTTTAGTTGGTGAAACTTTCAAGAACACTACCTCGCCTTTCTCGAAATGTAGAGGTTTCCTACGCTTGTCGGCATAAGACTTTTGACGATCTTGGGCAGCCCGTATTCGCTCTCGAATATTCTCAATGACCTTGACCGTTTTCTCCACTATCTCGGGCCCTAGAACTCGTCGTTCGCCAACTTCATCCCAATACAACGGAGATCTACAACGTCATCCGTACAAAGCTTCATATGGAGCCATGCCAATGGTTGCTTGATAACTATTGTTGTAAGCAAACTCCACCAAAGGTAAGTACGTCTCCCAATTACCTTCAAAGTCTAGAACACAAGCCCGTAACATGTCTTCAAGTGTTTGAATTATCCTCTCGGATTGACCGTCCGTTTGTGGGTGATACGCCGTGCTAAGGTTCAACTTCGTCCCCATAGCCGATTGTAGGCTTCTCCAAAATTGCGACGTAAAACGTGTATCTCTATCCGAAACGATTGAAACGGGAACTCCATGCAATCTCACAACTTCTTGGAAATAAACTTGAGCAAGTTTATCCATACTCCACGTCATCTTCATAGGAAAAAAATGAGCCGACTTGGTTAATCGATCCACAACAACCCATATAGCTTGATTCCCTTTAATCGATCGAGGTAATCCCATCACAAAGTCCATGGAAATGTGCTCCCACTTCCATTGAGGTATCTCTAACGGCTTCAACAATCCGGATGGCCTTTAATGTTCCGCCTTAACTTGTTGACAAGTTAAACACTTCTCTACGAAATTAGCAATATCTCCCTTCATGTTCTTCCACCAAAATATAGTCCTTAAGTCTCTATACATCTTGGTTCCACCGGGATGAACCGTCCTCCATGATTTCCTTCTTGAAGTCTTCATCGTTTGGAACGCACAACCTTCCATCGTACGTAATTGCTCCATCATTGCCGATTGAAAAGCTCTTAACAGCCTTGGTTTCGATCCTTTTCTTCATCTTGCCGAGAAAGGGGTCCGAGTCTTGGGCCTCTCGGATCCTCGTCCGAATCGTGTCTGGCACCACAAGTGCCGAAAGTATGGACTTCATCTCCTTGGTTGAATTGACCACTTCTAACTTCAAACTCCTTCCCTAGCTCGTCTTGACTCGTCAACGAACTCAACACGCCTCCCTTTCGGCTAAGTGCATCTGCGACCACGTTCGCCTTTCCTGGATGATAGTTGATTGTGCAATCGTAGTCCTTGACTAAATCTAGCCAACGCCTTTGCCTCATGTTCAACTCTTTTTGCATGAAAATATACTTGAGGCTCTTATGATCGGTGAACATCTCGCACTTCGTACCATAAAGATAATGTCTCCATATCCTTAATGCATTAACAACAGCCGCTAACTCAAGATCATGCGTAGGATAGTTCATCTCGTGCACCTTCAATTGCCTTGATGCGTATGCCACGACCTTCCCATGTTGCATCAACAAACAACCTAGTCCTTGCTTCGACGCGTCGCTATAGATCACAAATCCTTCGGTAAGATTGGGAATAATAAGGACTGGGGCCGACACTAACTTGTCCTTCAACTCTTGGAAACTCTTCTCGCATACCATGGACAACACGAACTTCTCTCCCTTGCGTGTTAACTTGGTCATTGGTGAGGCTATCTTTGCAAAGCCTTCGATAAATCGCCTATAGAATCCTGCCAAACCGAGAAAGCTACGAACCTCATTCACATTAGTTGGAGCCTTCCACTCGCTCACGGCTGCAACTTTGGATGCATCTACCTCAACTCCTTGGGCTGTGATCACATGGCCTAAAAAGTTCACTCGGTCTAACCAAAACTCGCATTTGGTAAACTTTGCAAACAATCATTCTTGGCACAAAACTTCATGAACCGTCCTCAAGTGCTCTTCATGTTGCTCCTTACTTCGCGAATAGATAAGAATGTCATCAATGAATACTATGACGAACCAATCTAAGAAAGGGTGAAAGACACGGTTCATCAAGTCCATGAAGACAGCTGGTGTGTTGCTCAAACCGAACGGCATCACTACGAACTCGTAATGCCCATAGCATGTGCGAAAAATGGTCTTCGCTCTATCCCCTTCCTTGATCTTCAATTGGTGATAACCCGATCTCAAGTCAACCTTTGAGAACACACTCTCTCCCCTTAGTTGATCGAACAAGTCTTCAATTCTAGGCAACGGGGTACTTGTTCTTTATCGTGAGCCGATTAAGGTCTCGATAGTCGATGCACATCCTCCACGATCCGTCCTTCTTCTTGACGAACAAAACTGGCGCTCCCCATGGTGAAATACTTGGTTAAATAAATTTCTTATCCAACAACTCTTGCAATTGCATCTTCAACTCCTCGAGTTCCTTCGGCGCCATTCTATAGGGTGCTTTCGAAATTGCGGCAGCTCCGGGGACTAGAT
Source organism: Prunella vulgaris (assembly GCA_026898435.1). NCBI lineage: Eukaryota > Viridiplantae > Streptophyta > Magnoliopsida > Lamiales > Lamiaceae > Prunella > Prunella vulgaris. The sequence goes on along the minus strand of JAPKLY010000751.1, from coordinate 77,171 downwards.
CGATCGTAAATTGCACTTGTCGGTCGGGTGGAATTCCAGGTAACTCCTCGGGGAAAACGTGAACAAACTTGTTAACAACAGCAACATCTTCAATGTTCGCCTCCTTCACGTTCGTGCCCATTACATGAACAAGGTATTCTTCACATCCTTCCTCTTGAAGCAATTCAACGGCTTGCATTGCGGTGACGATCAAATTATGTGTACTCGGTCGGGAACCAAAGTACGTCAACTCCTATCCAATTGGCAACTTGAGCGTCAGTTCCCTTTTCTCACAATCAATGGTGGCGTGATGCTTAGCTAACCAATCCATGCTAAGAATGACATCGAATTGTCCCATCTCGATAACGTGTAACTCTCGCTCAAGACTCCTCCCACAAATCTCAAGTTTCGCACTCGACACAACCTTACTCGTAAACACAGCATTTCCCGAAGGGATACTAACTTCTAAGGGACTAACACTAACATCTAACTCACAACCAATCTTCATACAACAACGAAGCATGATAAAAGAATGCGTAGCTTCGGTATCGAACAAAGCAGTTATTGGTACCGAATTCAAAATGAGTATACTTGCCAAAGTCTCCGAAGGAGATTGATCCTCATCCGTCTCTCCCGTAAGTGAAAACACTCGTGCCCTAGGTGGTAATGGACACTCGTGCGCCTTGTGTCTCGGCTTGCGGCAACGAAAACAAATATCCTTCCCAAAGAGGCACTCTCCTATATGATTCTTCCCACACTTAGTACAAGCTGGGTTTGCCACTTGATTTGCTTGCTTGGGCTTTAAGCCTTGAGTTGCTCCTTGCCCACGATTAGTAAACTTCCTTGCTCCGCCGGATTGATCCCATTTCCTCTTATTATCGCGTGACCTCCTATCCGCATCCTCTTTCAAACAAGCGCCCATCTGCTCGGCCCTCTCAAGTGCTTCGACAAAAGTTAGGTTGCCCAAAGCTAGTAGAACGTGCTGAATTTTGGTCCTAAGCCCTTTGACGAAATGTAGAACGCATTTTTACTTGGTGTCGATGAGGTGTTGAGCAAAACGTGCAAGTTGGCTAAACTTCAATTTGTACTCCGCAAGCGTCATGCCTCTTTGTCGCAAGTCTAGGAATTCACGCTCCTTCCTATCCTTGTAGGATTGAGGGTAGTACCTCTCCATCACGATCCCTTTGAAACGATCCCAAGTCAAGGCGCGTCTCTCCTCAACCGGGCGAATCCTCCAATGGCTCTCCTACCAATGGTCAGCATCCTCAACGAGTTAGAATGCCACGCAAGCAATCAGTTGTGCATCGGTGCACTCAATCAGCTGGAAAATCCTCTCCATGGCACGAAACAACTCCTCAACAGCGTCCGGTCCATCTCGCCCGTTAAAGGTAGCAGGCTTGTACCTCCTAAATTGTTCAACTACTTGCGTGGTAGTGTTAAGCATAGGTGCTACGTTAGGGACTACTGGGTTAGCTTGAGGGCGACCCCTCCTATCCGCGTGTCCATCAGAATCATTAGGGTCATAGTTCTAGTCACGTCTCGGAGGCATCTAAAATGAAAGGCCCAGCAAGACAAAGAAATTTCTTAGCCGATCTTAATAAATTAAAAACGGTCCTACCAGTACTCGAGCTTAAAAACTTCTAAACACTCTTGCTAGGAATTTATACTCATCATAATCTTAATCATAAACTTCCTAAGCCATCGTACAAGCACAACATTTCATAAAACATTTTCCTTGAAACATTTTCTTTTCGAAAAAAATCCTTGGAAAGAATTTCTTAAAACATTTTGACCAAAGAGTGATCCTTCATAACTTTTCATAAAATCCTTCATGACCTAGTCATGCCATACATCATAAATCATTCCTTTGAATAAAACATTCGCTTGAAACATCATACTTGAGCTTTTGAAAACTTACTTGTCTTAGGACTCGGAGATGGCTGCGGCGGTGGTGATGGATGGAGCTTTCTCTTTTTATTAAACTTTTTCATGAAATTATTCCATAAAAACTTTGCATACAATCACGTAAAGCACATAAAAATATTTTATTTTTACAAGTCTACAAGAACGTAAACCTGCTCTGATACCACACTGTCACGCCCTAAAATTCTATACATTTCAAATCAGCGGAAGTCTCACTTTTAAATTAATAATTTAAGAAAACATCCTTTAGAACGTGCACCCTTATCTACTAAATAAAATTTCTTTCTTTTAAAAACCTTTTGGACTAAAATCAGAGTAATATAAACCCAACAAATAAAGCATACATTCAACTTTAATACATCCATGGAAAACATAAATAATATCATCTCAATTGCATCTAATATAATTTAATATAATTAACATAAGAAATTAAATCATTCCAACTTCATACATCAACCATGACATCAATTAAATCATGCAATAATACCTAGACAAATCATGTACAGCAGCTGGTACCTAAAACTCACGAAAACTGCCTGGGTGTACTCATCAAAACTGGTTGTGTACAAAAACAATCCATTAACTAATACAATTTCTCTAAAACTTCTACGGCTCAGGTTTGGGTTCGCTTTGCGGACCTTCCTATTGAATATTGGCACCCACGTATATTGGTGTCGCTTGCCTCTGCGGTTGGAACCTTGGTGCGCATTGATGAAAATACTCAGAACTTGACGTACGGGCATTATGCTCGTATGCTTATTGAGATTGATTTAAAAGATACTTTGGAGGAAAGGATCATGTTTAGGAGGGAAGGACAATGTGCTTTCACTTCCTTGACTTATGAACGCCTTTTGGAATTCTGTCGTGAATGTTCGGCTGTAGGTCATGGTCCTTCTCGATGCAGAAAATGGGCAGCGGCTGATACGAGGCCACGTGATCGTAGTCGTAGTCGACCCAGGCAGTCTCGACCGAAAGAGGCAGAGGCTCCTTTCTCTTCCAAGGGGATGCCTTTGGCCACAATTGACAAGATAGCTGTGGATTTAAAAGATCTCACACAGCAAGGTTCTTCTTCCCATGGACATGATACTGCTATTGATGAACTTGCATTAGTCCCAGTAGACACACCTCGACCCTTTGACTCTTTACGTGAACCGGCAGCCCTCCCTAGGTCCTTACCGTCTACTTCCAGCTCCACCTCTCAGTCATCCCGGGGAACGGACCATCTCCGAGATGCTCTTCGT